>JAYJMH010000334.1:0-30411 GCA_036873815.1 Phacellophora camtschatica
TGTAATACTTTTATCGTTTAATTTAGATTTTTGATTATTAACTTTAATTTAGTGGTGGAATTATACATACATACATAGATTTACATATGTCCATATTCATATGTCTTATGATGACAATTTCTTTATAAATTTTAATTGATACGTATTAATTTTGCAGTTCAAATGTTGTGGCGCCACTGGTCCTGCTGACTACGCCGGATCCAAGTGGGAGGATAAAGCTAAACCGAATGTCAATATCGTTCCTGGTTCATGCTGCAAAACTTGCACAAAGACTGACACTTTTGTAACTTATGACGACAAAGTATATTCAAACGTAAGCTTTTAGAATTATTGAAGTATTAACCCTTTCACCGTGGGCAGTTGATGTGCCGTCGTTGTTGTTGAAAACTAAGGTATATTCTTAACTTGTTAATGTTGTGGGAGAGCAAACTGTTACAGAGACGCGAATGAGCTATTTGAATTTGATTCCAGCTATGGCGGCGTTAAGGCTAAGTCGAGAGCAGGCGCAGGCAAGAGCGAAGGAAAAGCAACATGATCCCAATGTAAGAATATACTTTAATTTTTAACAACACAATTGGTGCATTATTTCCCATGCTTTCACCTCTAGATTTACTTCTAACCCACAGCAAAATATTATTATTATAATTAATTTTGCAGGGGCTAGTACCCGGGGGGTATTGATATTCGAATATAAATGGGTGCAAAAGTTGGTAGTTATTGTAACAATGAACCAATTAAATTAGAAGAAATCAAATTAGAGTAATGTGATTGGTGCTCAACAGCGGAAAGCAATCTGAAGCGAGGCGAATCTTATTTGACCGAATTTTGGATTTTTATGATTACCAGTCGCTTTCACGTGTCCAGCATTTCGATTCAATAGCCACAGAACTTACGTTGAAATATCTGTAACGAGCTGTTAACATTGTTAAGAGAAGTTCTTTGGGTGGTTGGTTGCAGTAGTGAAGACAGTGATGCATTTTTAAACAGTGATGATGAATCCATGAGTTTTTGTAGTGAAAGTTAAAGCTATGTAAAATTGTTCTCTTGAAAGGTAAGATATTTTTGTTGGAAAGTGCTGAAGTGAAGAGACATTTATTTTTTCTGAAAGCTGTGCAAGTTTGAAACTTGTTTGGGCCTAAATAATTGGCAAGATATTGTTCACAAAATTAAGGTTAGTTGTTAAACGTATGGTATTTGAGGCACTGAAGCACCAACAACAGAACTGCTTGAATAGTGTACAATATTTTTATAAGTTATTATTTTCTTGGTCACACTATACATTTTTAGAATTCAATAATTAATGCCAAGAGTTTCCATCTGTTCTGCTTGATCTGACAGCAGCAAAATATTTCTCCACTTGTCTGGAATTTTGAAATATTTAGAGTTTAGATGTTTCTTTGTCAGTGGGCGCGGCCTAAAATAAAATAAACAACAGAAGAACAAATGTAGCAAGGCATTATGTTTGAGCCTTTACTGATGCGACGGCTATCATTTAGGCCTAAACAATCAAGTTTCAAATATGCACAGCTTCCAAACAAATAAGTACCTTTTCAGCACTTTCCTAACACTTTCAACGATGCCATGGCATGTGGTGCTGCCAAGCCAAATAACTTTGTTCACTCGGCTGAGTCAAAAATGACACGAGAAGATGAAACTGCACTCACCTCTGTTTTAACTACCACTGATGATCTGCCATACTGCTCTTACTTTTGTATGATTGGGTCATGCTGCTGATCCCATTTCCCATTGGCCAAAAACGCTAAAAGCTTATGTTGCTATTCGTGTTTTGTGAGCAACACTTTCACCTTATAGACATCCTATCTTTACCTAGAAAAACATCTCCGTTGGTAGGTCGGTCCATTGGAATGTAAGCAAGGCTGGTTATCAGGGACAGCTGCGAGAGCTTTTTGTCGCGTCAATTAAATTGCAGTAGCAGAATTGGCTGAGTAAAATTTTTCTTGAAACGAGGCTGAAGTGAGCAATGGAGAACAATGTGAATGTTGGCTGACTCAACATTTTTTCCTAAAAGGAGGCGAAGTTGTATGTCCAACTTTTGTCCTGCTTGATTACCAGTCGGTTGTTCACGAAACGCCTTGTAGGCCTATAGCCAGTTCATTTACTAATGAGCCAAATTGCATTTCCCGTGGTGTTAAATGAATCATTTGGCATAATTAAATACTTTGAATTGAAATGCATGAAATACCCAAGGACACTTGATGGACGCTTACCAAACTGAAGAAAAGAGAAGCAGGGATAAGAGATTGTCTTGACTTGATACACGAGTCCTCAGACCGGGCTACCAAATTTTTAACAGGCAATCACTGAATTGCTCTAGGGTACCAACGGAATTTATCAGGCATTTGCAGTTTTTAACAACCAAAGACAGCAATAAACACAAATAACCGTTCAAAATAGAAAAGGAATTATCTATAGGAAGGTCACAAAGAGTAAGTTCTGATTTTAAAGTGTTTGTGTGGTGTTTTGGTTGTTCAAAACTGTAAGTGCCTAAGATATCCCGCTGCCTGATAAATCACGCCGAAACCCTACAAGAATTCACTGAAAACGTTTAAAAGGGAAATATGTATTTCTGGAAGAGCAATCAATAGCGTTTCTCCAGAATTTAACGGGATGCTGGAGTGGGTCAAAAGCTGTAGCTCTTTTCCCATACAGCCAAGCCTGACCCCCTGTGTCCAGATTTGACATATTTGACAGATTTGACATCGATTGAATCTTACTGTTTGAATTTTGGAATGAATGGCCTGATCTCAACGCCCGCGAGCAAGTTGGCTCATTCAAGTTCAGTTAGATTCCAGCTGACCGATGTGACACGCGACATCTAATCTGTCAGAAAACGCAGGGAAACAAGGGCTTGTGTACAGGATGTCCCAAATTTTTTGGTACACCCTGTAATGTGCCTAGATTCCATATTGTAGCTGAACTATTTTTTCTTGGCTCTGGCTCCACGAAAGAGCGTTGAGGAATTTTGTTTAATAAAGCGTTGAGTTTGTTCGCATTTTAAAATTATCTAATCACATTGCATAATTTTTGTCACGTGATCATAAATGCCGTAAATTAACTGGTTGTTTTCAACATGTCAATCAATCAATCACTACAATCAATCAAACAAACGAATTAATCGATGAATGAAATACAAAATATACTGCACATCATCCAACAACAAACTTTATTTATTTTCTCCACAATTTTTCTACAGGGTTGTGTGAACGAGATAAATGATCTTGCAAAGAAAAATCTTCTTTACATTGGTGCGATTGCCATTGGAATTGGTTGTATTCAGGTACATTAAATTCTGAAATCATTAAATTACCGTACTTTTTCTTTCAAGCACTATGGACTGAAATTTGTTCGTGAAAATACCCTGGTCGCGGAGAGCGAAGAGTGGGCACTTATAAAAATATATTCAAAATTTTCAACAAAAATTTCATTACTTACAAATATTTAATGCGCTCAAGTCTTTCAGTCAACTGTAATATACTCATCAGTCTCACTCTCTGTGTCAATAGTTTCGCCATGGGCGCTTATTAGAGAGTGGGCGCTTATAATGAAATTTTTTTTGGAAAAGAGGGGTGGTTGTTGGAGAATGGAATACAATATTACAATGCGTTATTATTTTTTAGTGATGATTTGGCTAGTTCTTTTTCTAAATGTTTGGACTTGATTTCATGGCCTTTACACATGATTAGAAAGTTTTATTTGGTGCTTGCGACTTTCCAAGATTTCAAAGATTCCCAAAATGCCACAAAATTTCCTGCAAGATCACTTTTTGAAAAAATATAACCTACGACCGTTGATCGGGTGCTTTTCCATTGTGTTGTCTTTTAAAAGTTTTTAACTCGCATTTTGGTGATGTATTAAAAAGGGGCAAATGGCCATGTGGCTTAACACGGTTCCCATGGGCAACCTTCTGCGTGTTTGACTGGAGTAACTCACCTCATAGCCAACTCGGGTTTCCATCCTTTTGAGGTTGGTGAATGAGTACCAGCTCAGCTGGGGTTATCAAACTAGGGAAAGGAGTGGCCGCTATGGGTAGCTGCAAGTGAAAAAAGAGCCTTCGGGTTGCCTTTGACCTGGCGATCGGCCTACTTTCTTACCTACTTACTTCCTTACCTACCTACGTATTTACTTACTTACTAACCTACCTACTTACTAACCTAAACCTACCTACCTACCTACCTACTTACTTACTTACCTACCTACTTACTTACCTGCCTACTTACTTACCTGTCTACTTACTTACCTACCTACCTACCTACCTACCTACCTACCTATTTATTTACTTACCTACTTACTTACCCACCTACCTACCTACTTACCTACCTACCTACCTACCTATTTATTTACTTACCTACTTACTTACCCACCTACCTACCTACTTACCTACCTTCCTACCTACCTATTTATTTACTTACCTACTTACTTACCCACCTACCTACCTACTTACCTACCTACCTACCTACCTACCTACCTACCTACCCACTTGCTTACCTACCTACTTGCTTACCTACCTACTTACTTACTTTAATTTACCTTTACCTCAATTTGTCCAAAAATGAAATAAGGAGAAAAATCCTTTCAAATCAGAGGCGCTCATGTTTGAAATAATTTATCAGCATCTCCAAAATATACTTTAAATTTGAAAACATTTTCAAATGAAGTAAAAGACTCAATAATTAAAAATATTAATCTCTTTAATAAATGAATGATTTTGTGGTTAAATGATTATATCTTCTTGTTAAGTGGTTATATCTTCTTCTTATGCACATCCAATATTATAATGTTGTGTTAAATTTTCTTCCTGTTGAAATTTGTTTGCTTTTTATTTAACGGCCCAGGCTGGACAAGCTCTGTGAATAACAGAGGAAATTTGTTTCGAACATGATAATGTTATTGGTAACTTTGCTGTCTTTGTTTATTTTGATTTGATGGAATATGCCTAGAGTGTGAAATCTTTACTTTCACGTCGAAAATTGCATATCATGTTTGAAACCGCAGTCTTGTGTTAAACAAAATTGCTCTTCTGTTTTATTCACTATACACACATACTGGGTGTCCCAAAAAACCCTTACACGGGTTCTGCAAATATAATGCAAAAACGTGAATATGAGACTTTTCGTAAACACATCTACTAAACAGCCTGATAACATGCGAGTAATTTGTGACCTCGACTCGATTATTAAAAATGCAAATGTATCAGCGATGACATATATCCATTTATGTCCAAAAGTTCTTTGCACCGAAAACAAAGTTTTGCAATTGAGGAATTTTAGCCCTTACAATAAAAGTATCATGAGTTTCGATTCAGTCAATTTCTCTCCTTTCAAATCTACAATCAAGCTTTTCTCTAAAGATAAACAATGCAAACTTTCTTAAATTCTTATTTTTCCATAGAACTGCAATTTTGAGCAAAAATTGTTCCTGTTCACTCAATAAGACACGAAAGAATAAAGGAATCAAAGATACTATTTTTCTCTGAAAATCAAGAATTTAAAATTTGCTTTGTTTTTTAGGGAAATTCTAAAAAGATGTTACCTTTGTTTTCTTGGTTATAGACTTTTGCTTACTAGATTTTAAAAGAAGAAAACTGTTTTTGCATAATATTTACAAAACCCATGTAAGGTTTTTTGGGACACCCGATATAATATGATAATTTGGATAATCATCATGGTGTATTATGGGTTTTCGTGAGAATATTAATCTACTGACTCGCTATTGATTCGCCATTATCTTGTGTACAAAAAAACAGTAATTTTCCGTCTATTAATAGTGTAGCCGCCTATAATTTTTTCCGTATTCTTTTACAATATTTTTAACTATTATTTCGTGAAATCAATGAATTTCTGTATTCTTTCGCAATATTTATGAATATTATTTCGTGATATCAATTAATTTTTTTCTAGATTTTGGGAATGATATTCTCGCTTTGCCTCTTCTTCAGGATTGACAGCTAAAGTTATAACCAGTATGAATTTTTGTGTAGATTGTTTCAGGTAACCTCTTATAGATCATTTTTCAGAGTTCGCAGATCGCTTTTTAAATGATGGGGCTACATGCACGTGTGTAAAATTGTGCCTATGGTACATACCGGGTGTCCCAAAACAATTGCCCCCTGTTTGATTGAAGCTAGCAACATTCTGAAAAGGGATATTATTTTTAAATATATAAATTTTCACGTTCAATAGGCTAATTTAGATAGTAACAGTTTGTCAATACAAGTCAAAGCAAATTTGTAAAGCAGCCAAACTTTGAGCGTAAATATTTTAAATGAGGAAGAGATACTTTGCATAGCTATTAGGATTTTTTCTGCAATAGGTCTTTTGAATTAAATGATTTTAAAAAAGCATACCTTATTTAAAAGCTCTGGTTTGAGGGTGATGCACAATTTCAACTTTTTAAAATTAAGATCTCAAGTTACAAGGCATCAAAATGTCAAACAAGGCATCTTTGATTAAGTTAACTATCAGTGAGTAGCAGCAAAAACATTTCGCAGCGTTTTAGGTAATATTGCCATTGTTAGACTTAATCAAGTCTGTAGCCTTTTTTTGAGACACCCGGTATGCCAATGTAAATTAAATAAATTAACAATTTGAAGCTGCGGTGTATAAGTTTTCTGAAATTTTGCTGAGTCGAATCTTATTTAGTCAATTTTTGGTCAATATACTTGCAATTACAAGTCGATTCTTAGTGTCCAGCAGCTCAATTCCATAGCCAGAAGGCTCCAGTGTAGCCAGTCTAATGTCGAGTTGGGATTACATGGGTCCAAACGGTTTGCTGAAATTACGAAAATTGATGTTCAAAATTACACACTTTCAAGAGTTTGTGCCAGCTTATGAAATGAGAATTCTGCCTTAGCCCTTTCACCCCGCCTTAGCCCTTTCACCCCGCCTTAGCCCTTTCACCCCGGGAAGGGTCATATGGCCCGTTGATAACCAATGGAAAAGTCCAAATTTCAGGAGGTAACTGCTGGCAGAACTTTACATTAATTTCATATATTTTAAGGTAAGTTTGTCTTTTGAATTAAGTTGTTTTGCATATCAATTAACTTCCATTTATCCGGATTTATTTCCAATTAACAGGCAAATCCTATGTAAGTTTTATTGTGCAGGGGGTAGCACATGCATGCGAAGATAAACTTTTACGTTAAATTGTCTGGAATCAACAAAAACTGTTATCTGCACTTAGCCCCTAAAATTGTTTAGCATTTGTAAACCTTTGATAATTTTTTTTGCAGGGGGTATCACATGCATACGAAGATAAACGTTTACGTTACATTGTCTGGATTAAACAATACATTTTTTATCCGCACTTACCCCCGAATAACGTTTTACATTGTTTAGCATCTGGACATTTGGCCATTTGGCCTATTTGACTTTGCGCATCGTATTTTAATAGATGTTTGATGTGGTACACGCTAAAAAGCCTTCATGAAACGTTTACTTTTTTGCATGATTAGTTTGCATACCTGGATGTAGTTGTATCGAGTGACCCATAACACTGTTCAGGCGTCACCGAAATTCTATTTTTGTACCAATCTTGATTTTTTTGGCCAGTTATTTGGAAGTAGAGTTAAGTTAATAATCAATGTACTGATTGTTCTTCTAGTACCTTAAATTTCCGATAAATATGGAACTTTCGTAAATGCTGGTTTCCATTTGGCCGTAACTGCCTCCATTTAGCCGTAACTGCCTTCATTTAGCCGTAACTTCCTCCAACATCGGCATAGTCGCAAGCTTAATGGAAACATATTCCTTGTTGTCTTAGGCTGAAGCTAACTGTGACATGTTCCCTGAGGCTGCTCAAAAGTTGAATTTGATTAAACTTTCACAGAACGTACTGCATCTCAAAACTAGGAATTTTTAACGAAAAAATGCGTTTCCATTAAAAGAGTCAGTCCCAGGCACCCGCAGACACCCACCCGCAGGCAGTTACAGCTAAATGAAAAACCAGCCTTAAGCGACCCTTGCTTTGATGCTTGTGACCAAGCTGTGATGAAAAAACATATACATTTTTTTCTAAAAATATATTTAAAACATATACATATACATGGTTATAGATATGCTTTAAAAGAATAGTATGCTCTTATAAATCATCGGAATTAAAAAATATGCCAAACAATATTGCTGAAAAGCATGTTTTACAAGCTGTAATTGGTGTCAATGGTGGTTTGAACATTTATTAGGGGCTACTCGGTATTTCCGTATTTACTTTTAATTAGTTTTTAGTAAAAATCATTAGCGAATAATTGACCAATCTTTAATTTGTTACTTAAAGGCGCCAAGTTTGCATGATGAAATATTTCAAGAGATATATATCGTAAAAAATAAAATAAAATAACGACAAACATTTTCCTGAATGTTACAAACTCAATGAAACATAAAGGAATTTTGTAAAGAAAAATATTGCGCTTTCAAACATGACAATTCGATTTGCGATTTAAACAAATGGATGGACACTCAACCACTTTAAACGAATGGAGCACACTCAATCAAATCAAAATAAACGAAGACAGCGGAACTTCGTTATTGTGGTGTCGCTTGGCTGCGTTGAATGCGTGAAATATATTCTTCGCAATAACAAATTGCATTCTCATGTTTGAAAACGCAAACTTTTGCTTTACTAAATTGTCCCTTGTTAACTGAGTCAGCTTGTGAAGAACAAGTGGCATTGTTTGAAGACAATAGACGACAGTTTATTTATTGAAAGCTTTTGTATATCTGACTTGTCTAAGTAATAAACGCAACAGCAAGGAAGAATTTCGTAAAACAAAGGAAAACAAAGCAATTTGCTATTGTTTTGAAAATATTTTACATCTTAAAGTTAAGCCATCCGTAACATTTTGCTTCAACTATTTTGATCTGATTGAGTGAGCTCAAAAAGTGTAAATCCTTTGAAAGCAACTGCAAATCGCATGGTCTTTCTGTTCACACAATTTGCCAAGCGCATGAAAATTGAGCAAGGAGATTTTTTTCAAACAATAGGATTCGATCCTCGTATTACTTGACAATGCAATTTGAAATTCGAATGAATTTGAAATTCGAATGAATTTGAAATTCGAATGAATTTGAAATTCGAATGAATTTGAAATTCGAATGAAATTGAAATTCGAATGAATTTGAAATTCGAATGAATTTGAATGAATTTGAAATTTGAAATTTCACACCTGATTGCACTGAATCAAATCAAAATATTTGTGATTTTATTGTTAATTGTCGGCTTGGCTTCGTGGAAAGGTGTAAAATCTGTTGTTTAAAAATGACAAATTGTTTAAAAGTTTTAAATCTTTTTTTTCACAAAATATTTTCTTGCTGTTAAATGTTGAATTGATGCACTATATTCCATTAAATATCATATTATGCTTTTGAAGTTTTGATTATAATCGCGTGTAAAAATGCTTTTTGCAGTAATTATGTAGTTAGTAAAATATTTAACTGTATATGTATTAATGAATAAAGAAATGATTATTAAATATTTTTGAGCACATAGAAATGGGTTATGTGTGTATGCTTCTGTTTCTCTCTATTTGGGTAGCAACTTTGAACGAATCCAAACTAAAGCATACTTGTTCTATTGAGCTCTCGGGGGGATATCTTGGAGGTGTAAAATGATAGGGATGTGCCATTTTGAGAAAAAAAATTGAGGCAATAATTCCGGGTCATAAATTGAAAAGGGGACCCTTAATTTCGTGTCAACGAATATGTAAAAAAAATTTAACATCAATCGCACCACATTTAATAAGTCAAAACTATTTCTATATACAAATATTCTACAACGTATCAATGTGAGTGATGTGTTACTGTCCTTTTTCTTGGTTGATCTATGATCACCATTACTTGAATATGTTATGGTTATATTTTATGATATTATTTCTGGCAAAAATTTCTCTTCCAAACGTGGGTTTTTCGAATGTTGTCACGTAAAAGAATGTTTATTTATTTATATGTTCGATTATTTATATATCTACTTCAGCAATGATGTTGTTAATTATTAACTAAAACTTCGGCTAATTCGGCTTCTTCAGGCAGGCGGCAGTTTGTCTTGCGTCTTCTGCTCTCGTCTTCGTCTAAACTAAATCTACCTTAGAAGTTCCATATAACTTTTCATGCCGCACCTAAAGTTCCTAATAAAGGTTAGTAATTACATATCTAAGAATAAAAACCTACAATCAACAAACAATAATACATTTTTACCAACAGCAAAAGAGTAAACATGTTCAGGAATGTTGGCAAGAGTCCCATCCAAAAAACTGTCCCAAAATTTAGCGTGCCATGTACGCACGTGAAAATATCGTTGTTGCGTGTTCATGCGACATCCTGCAAAATGGACTGCAGGACGCCATACCGTAACATTTATAAGCCAGATAGAGTTATACCTTGAAGCGGCTCTTATTTCCGACACGATATGTAGTTTTCCTTCCTTTCGATTCAACTGAACTTGTGTTTCCCGCCATAAGTTTAATTTACAAATTTTAAAATTGTTGTCCTCGCTTCCTCACTTTCATGAATTGACCTCTCCATTTTTACTCCATTTCCAATCATGCCAAATATGAAAATATGGAGAAAGAAAGAAAAGAATCTGCAGCAAGAATTTAGAGCACCCTTTCAACAACAAAGCTAAAATTTGACCACAGTATAAATGAAGAAGACAGTGATGGAGCTCAAAGCTTATTTATTACATTGAAAACTTGCAAAGAAGAGCAACAAACATACAAAACAAAATAACTAGGATGACAGGACATCGGCCTATATTATGTTATATACAACAACACCCTTGATGTGCAAGATGTTAAAGATTCTTAACTAGATACATATAGGTATCGTTTTCATGAGATCGGAGAAGAGACATTAGAAGCATCATCCCACTATATACAACTACACATAATAGAGCAACAACCGTCTACCAGGGATTGAGGCATAACTAGAAGAGGACACAGTGAAGTTATCTACACATAGATTTGCTCTCTCATCTCTCTTGCTGCGAAGAAAAGATTTTACAGTGTTATGTAAGAGTCGCCAGTCACTGGAACAGTTTTCCTGAACAAATGATAAATGAACCGGGTGTCTCAAAATAAAGTTCATCCGTTTGGTGGCTTGCACCTCGAAACCAGTAGGGCCAAAAACATCAAATTATTTTGAAAGCGACGTCCGAGGGACAAAAATAGGGAGTTTACATTTAATGGAAAGATTCCGTGCAACAATTCACAAGAGGGAAGTTTAATCGTTTCTCCGTCAATCCTTTCAAAAGATAGTTTCTTAAATTTTCGTGGGTTTCACTAGTGAGTTTCTCATAAAATATTTCTTATAAAAAAACATGTTCACACAGTGCGTTAAATGCTAAATATACAAATACTATAGGCGTCAGCAAAAGGCAAAAATATTAAATATTGTATTATAACCACAAGGACCACGTTATATCAACCATAAGGACCACGCTACCCATCGTCAAACAACCGACTTTTTCATGGAATTTCAAATGTTCAGTTGGTAAATGTAGACATAATTTTTTAGTTTTTCAGACAGTTTAATATAAGTTTTGTCTTCTAAACAAAATTAGTTTGTTTTTTCAACCCCCTGCAAGATGAAAATTTTAAAGAGTTTATCTGTTGTTAAATGGAAATAGATCCGCGCTTATAAGGATAATGTAATTAAACATAAAATATAAAATGAGAAAACGAGCGAAACATTCGAATTTATGAATGTTTAATTCGTAGAAATTAGATTCCTGAGGTTACGTCGTTTTGGCATGGAATGAAAAAGCACCCGACTGTGTGACTGACCGTGTGATCTTGCAGGAAATTTTGTAGAATTTTGTGGAAAGTTACATTGTTTATTATGCTAAATTGCCACCATCTTGCAGGCATAATTTGTTTGGTTGCAATCACCAAATTTAAATTTCTTGCCATGCGTTTTTGAAATAATTCCCCTGAATTCTTACCCCCGGAAAAGGCCACGTGGTCCATTGGTAAAAAGCTTCATACCTTCAGGAAATGAGTTTAGGCGAAATTATGTATTTTTCCGGATGTTTTAAGACGTTGCCCCCTGCTTGGCAAGAACTAACAACGAGTTTGCCTTTTTATTGGAAATAAATCCGGGTGTGAAAGGACTATTATAGAAAGCACGACATCTCTATCAAATTATATCCACTCTGTGTCCGTAGACACCGGATCATGGCCTGAAGAATCACACACACACATCATCTCCAGATACATGACAAATAACAGTTGGACATTTCGTTCTTAAAAAGTTACTTTGAAAAATAACGAATAATATTTGTCATATAAATGGAGATAGTATATGTGATTCTCTAGGCCATGATCTACTCTTCGTATGTCTAAACAACCTTATTTTGTTTAAGCAATTAATTCAAAGACGTTGAAAATTTATAAATAATTTTTAAGCACGGAAACAGCTATTGTAATAGTTTACCTAATTCACCCATCTAGCTTAAGCGTAGCCTCAAAACGCTCCTCCAAGGCTACAGCCATCGGACTTCTTCTCCATATAATATACTTCTACAAACTTCGTATACTGCGAACTGGATTCCAATTGCTGGTGCCACCTAATTAAAAAGATAATAAATGTAACATTTTATTTATCCTCACAAAACTTTACAAAAACAATTGCACAAGAGAGTATGATGTTAAATAACCATTACATTGAGTTATTAAACTAGCCCTGGTTTCCCTGCGACATACCCTGGGTACCAGACTTTCAGTAAAGTCTGGTATCGACTTGTTGCATGAGTCTCAATTCGCTTTTTGCCAGATCTGAAAACCGCTTTATCGACTATAAGCTATGGAGGGTGGTGGCGTGCGGTTAAGTTGGGTAATCAGACTAAGTAATCAGACTAAGTTTAGTACTCAGAGTACCCACGAAAGAATGGACGTCACTTTGGCAAACATGGGCTCATAATCAAACATAAAACCCAGAATACAGATTTCTGCCTCGAATTCGTTTTTACGTATTAATTACTTTGAATTATTGCTCAAAAAAGTCTCGTCTCGTTTCAACATTGGTATATCTAAGTCCAGTTTTCTTGCCGTTTGATCATGCGTCCATGTTTACCGATGTGACGTCCAATCTGTGAAAAGAATACCGGGAAACAGGACTATTTGTCATTTAACAGGACTATTTGTCATTTATCTAGAGATGGTGTCGAATATGATCTAACACCAACCTTAGATTTGGAATTAAAGGCTTCGAAAAACTTACTTTGGCAAGGTTAGGCACATTTCCTTTGTACAATCCATAAATGCCTTCTGTTTGGAAGATGATTTTGCCAGCATGAAGTGTTGAGTTGTATGCAAATGTGCTTCCCGATGTTCCTTTCATTTGCATTCTCCGCCGTATGACATCGATTGGATACGTAACTAAAATGTAAATATTAAGTTATATGAGAAATGAGCTTTTGGGCAGACATTTGCACAAAACATTGACTTTTTGCTACTCTGTGCGGTTATAAGGAAACCAGGCCTTTGACAAAATTTTCAAAAAAATCAACGTTGGGTGTTTGACCTGCGTTTGACCAACTTTTTCAGTGACCCAAGAGTTTGATGGAGATAAAAAAATGTTAAGTGAACATTTGCAGTGTTGGATGATCATTGGCACCGTTTTACCGAAAATGAATATTTTACAACATTCTTGGTTGCCTAAAGATAAAGATTTTGGATCTTATGTCATATAAAATGAAGATAGAAGATAGAAGATAGAAGACTTGCTTTTTGAGTAAATTGCCACCAATGAAGTTGTAATGATTAGGCCAGTGTTGGTGTCGCCGGGAAATATAGCCTTTTTTCAAGATCGTATACAGCTCAAAATTTGAAGAGGGTCAAAATCGTGGTAAACTCTATCAAAAATTTGTTTTATTTGAATAGTTTTTAATGTTCATTGGGAGTTATTCAGAAAACTTGCAGCCTGCTACGTATTAGATTTGGGGAATAAGTGTGTTCAGTTTAATTATTCCGTTAAAATTTAAAAGTTTACCTGTTTGTGAAAGAGCACCGGCAACCGAACCGCAAAACAATTTCCAAGGGACAGGGAGGTCTTTAGATGGCGTTTCGCCTTCTGCTATATTTCTGTTGACTATTGGAAGACACCAAGCTGTCGAGGAAATGAAATTATAGGCTCAGCATTATGACGGTGCTGCTCAAAAATCCAAAAAATGTTTGAATGTTCGCTTTGAACTTCATCCTCATCATCATTTTTATTCAAAAATGCAAAATGTTTCCAGACAAATGGATATAATAAAATTAGATATAAAAACTGAATTCTACATGACCTAAGGGAAGCAGAGCTCATCTGGCTTGGGCCGTAAATAATAATAGTAATAAATCACAAAACATATTTGTTAACAAAATTTTGAACACAGACAGCAACAGCAAGAACATGTAATATGGTTAGTAATTATGAATAATATTAAAGACAATAGTTATGAAGATTATTGATATTTTGAAAATACAAATTTAGATACATTTGGTTTTAGTAATGTTGTAAAGTTGTAACACTGATTTTGATTAGTATTTAGAGATAATGATTGAATCTTTATTTAAGAGATAATTTTATTGAATCTAGTCGGTTAAAAAATGGTGTTAATAGATTTGAGGAGCTCGTTCCATAGAAACGCACCTTTTGTTCATCGCTTTGAAATTGGGTGTCAATTTCATTATTGTTACGAAATCTGCCCTTGTTGATATTCAAGCATTTGGGTTATTTTGGCGATTTAACATGACGTTTCAGTTATGTTGCCGGCCGTCATAGCTGCTTTGGTACTGTACTTACCTTAGTTCGTTCTTATTTACCTGAGGTCTAAAATACACAAATTAAGGTTGTTCAAGCCAGCCCCGAAACGTTATTTGTATTCTCTCCCCCCCCACCCCCTTTCCCAGCTTATCAGGAAGAAAAGGTCAGACACAAAAAATAAAGAAGAACATTTAGCAAAAACGCATTTACAAGATACTCAATAAACCGATTTAAACGCTAAAAAATATTGTGAATGCGAACGCGAGAACGAAACAATATTTTTTTAGGTGCAAAATGTTACTCTTTTAGTAAGAAGCGAACACAACAACGTTCTTTCACAAAAACAAGCTCAACGAGGAAAATAATCTTTAATCTAGTTGAATCTCGATAACATAACCTTTCTCTTGTCTTAGAAGCCAGTGGTCGACGCTTATCACTATCGAAACTTGTTGCAGGAAAGCAAACCAGCCTGGGTATGTTGATCCCAAAATACAGAATTTGGGGCTTCGTTGCTCCCAATCACGATATGTTTAGCCCCGGTATGTGTGCCTCTGAGATTTTACAAATGTTCAAATGTTCAAATGTTTGTATATACCTAATATAAATGTTGTGTTTCTTCCAAACTTTTCGATATCTAACCCAACATTAAATGCAATTTTCAAGGGCAATTTTCGATATCTAACCCAACATTAAATGTTTATAAACTTTACTGCCTTCAAACCCATCCTGAACGGTGGCACATACCCGTACCCACATATTAGGGAGTACCCCCTCCCCGGGATGTTTAGTGCTGAAATGTGGTAAAGTTCGAATGAAGAAAAGAAGGAATGGGGTTCGAGTTATCGAGGTTAAATTTTAAATACAATTTTAAATGTTACAATATCTAAACTTTAAATGTTTTATTGTTAAAAAATATGCCTACTCAGTACAAACAGCGACAAATTGTGACACTTTCTCAGTTAGCTGAACGACTAAAACACGTATTACCAACTAGAAATATAAACTATTGAGATTTGAAATATATATACCGTAAATCCTTGAAGTAGCCCCCTGGCTAATTGATGTTTGAGCCATTTTGGGTGGGGGCTAATTCGAAGTTGGGACTTTTTCCAATAGGATAGCTACATAAATATGAATACTGCGGGGCTGGGCTTATTCGAGGATTTATGTCAAGACTTTCTTGTTCAAGGTGTATGCAAAAGTTGTTCAAGGTGTGTGCAACAGTAAGAAGTACTTTGAACCTCGAATTCTATGAAAAGTACGAGCACTGATCCTCAACTACAATTATTATTCGGTTTTTATAAGGATCTAGTAGACTATAAAAACCGAAGCCTATTTGGTCACGCTTTTAAGGAATTTAAAAATTCTTGCAATGATTCTTGTAAAGTGATTGCCTTTTTAACCCAATGAGACAGAATACCGTGTCATATAACTCATTTTGGGACGGTCTTCGTTTGTGGAAAATTGTAAAAGAAAAGCATGCCTCAGCTCTTAAGTGATTTTGTTTTTGGGGAAGGGTAGCCTTTCGGTTTTAAAACGGATTATGCCGTAAAATAAAATACTAGTCTTGTAAATATGGAATATCCTCCGAGTAGATTTAAGTGGCGAGCCAGCTTTGACGTTCTTCTTTCGATGAACATTACGTAACCAATGTTGCTTTAAATATACTACAATAATGAATAATTTTACCGATGCTGATGATACACATTTACCGATGATGATGAACTTCGTATTTACCGATGTTGATGATACACATTTGCATTTGTCAAAGACATATAGCTAACCAATGTTGCTTTGAGTATACTAAGACAATGAATAATTTTACCGATGTTGATGATACATATTTACCGATGTTGATGAACTTTGTATTTACCGATGTTGATGATACATATTTACCGATGTTGATGAACTTCGTATTTACCGATGTTGATGATACACATTTACCGATGATGGTGAACTTCGTATTTACCGATGTTGATGATACCTATTTACCGATATTGATGATATGTATTTACTGATGTCGATGATACATATTTACCCATGTTAATGATATGTCGTATTTACCGATGTTGATGATACACATTTACCTATGTTGAAGATACATAACAAATGTTGCTTTTTAAATATGCCACAGTAATTGCCTTGAAAAGATAACAGAACGATTTCAGCATGGCTTTCCAGAACGAGAAGGCTGTATGTGCTGTGCGATACTGTCCACAATAATGACGTTTCGCAAATTAATACTGTGTGGTCAAATGTTGTTCTCTGTTATGATAAGCCAAGCTAATAGGCTCAATAAACTTCTCCCCGCACAAGTCACAATTTAGTAATTCCGTGATGTTGTGAATTTCCTGAATATGCCTTCTTAGACTATTGTCACATTTAAACTTCTTGTGGCAGAGCGTGCACCTCCGTCTTTTATGCTTTATATACGATCTTTTCGTATCGTACTCTTTTCCGCAACCTGGAATCTTGCAAATGTAGCCACTATAATGTGAAAGACGCAATTTGTGGAGCCTAAACGAGAAAGAAAACAAAGTTAGGCCATCCACGACAAACCGAGGACTTGTTACAAGATTCCTCAAGACCAATCTTATTTGATCTACCACCTTGTCATTCAGGCAGAGAAGCGAAACTATAAACATGTGATAAGCCCGAAAAAGCCCTAACGATATCGTAAGGCGTAAAACACATACATTTCATCTACTCAAGTCCATCCCAGCATTAAATTCATATATACCACGGGCAGTTGATGGCGTTTTCCAGTCATTCATTCAACATAGTAAATTCAATATATGGTAACACAAGTTTTGAAGGATTGGCCTAAACAGGAAAATCACTTTTTTTTAATCATTGTGAACATAAGGACACACACCATCTCTAGATACATGACAAATCGCAATTTATTATTATTTGTCTTATGCCTGGAGATGATGTGTCCCTATCTCGACTATGAGCTAGCACACACCTTATTTTGCAATAGCACAGCAAATACCTTCCTTTTTTGTCAACCTGACCAATTGCACGACAAAATATACGTTACCAATGTTGAAAGAATGAGAGCGAAAATGAGGCTGAGCATGTTCTTAATTTGTTCTTATGAAAAAAAGAATGTAGTCACTCCAAAGAATAGATTTTACATCTTTAAATGAACCAAACAAATCACAATAAATGAAGCCATGAACAAACGTTTTCCTTGCGTATTAGGCTTTATTCTGTTTTTATTTTATTGGCTGCACCTAAGGGTGTGAAATCTATTCTTTCTGATCACAACTCGCATTGTTATGTGCGAATCCGAAACCTAATGCTTTACAAAATTTTCCCTTGCTGCCAAAAGGCTCATTTTAAAAAGGCATAATTACCTTAATTGGTGTGCATCAGGCAGGTCGACAAGACATACTTTGCAGCGAAATGGGTCCGAAGTATCATTGAAAACGTAAGCTTGAGGTTTGACTGCATCTGCTGGTACCATAAGCTGGGCTACGCTTGAGAAATTTTGGTCTGAAAAAGTGAGAAATAACAAACTAAAATTCCATTAAAACTAATTACGTTACGTTACAAACTGCATATCGTATATCTTGCAGAATCTTTGAGGAAAGAGTTTTGTCTCCATACTTGCTGCATATTTTGATCCGAAATATTTAGATATTTAGATATATACGAGGATCGAGCCGAGGATCACAAAGCAACCGTCGTTTTCCTGTGGCCCATGCCCAAAACGGCCTCTGTTGTAGCTGTCCTAAAACTGACCAGGTAGTCGCAATATTTCACCTCTTTTTTGTTTTTGTGCGTTCTCGATTCTACTTCTATACGGCTCAAACGTAGCTGTTGAAATCTTTGTTTACAAAGATGCAAAAGAATACCTTTTTAAAAACGAGAATCACTCCACGCCAGATGAAGAAACGGAAAAGATAAAAGCTTGTGTGTTATACATTAAAAATGTTAGATCAGAAGTATACCTAGAATTGCCACAAGTCTATTTCGTGTCAAATCACAAATTTTTAGTTCGTACTCAATATATCGAGGGAATGCCATATCGAGGGAATGTTATGAAAATACTCAGCGCGGCAAAGTCCAAAGTTTACCAGAATCGAGCCTCGAAATCATGTATTGCTTTACTGGACTCAAATTTTAATGAGACTTCAATGACCATCTGTTAGAAAATTTCCAGTAATGGTATTGCTGTGTTAATTCCGTAAACATCCTATAAAGGGCACCTACCTTGCATGAATTGGTTTTATTTCCATTGCTGCTTCGTGACATGGTGCTTAACGTTAAGAAGTTTCTGAGATACCAAACAAATTAGACCAAAATCTCAGCCTGGCGCTTTTATAAAGATTGTCTTATTTCTTGGAGGGGCCATTTAGCAACCCTCTTTACTTTTGCTGTAAACGACTGCCACGCGCCAATTCATCTTTCGAGAGAACAATTGACAAAGGCAGACTACCTGACATAACATTAAATAAAGACACATTTTTGCGTCAGAATAGAACAGAGGACCCACGGAATTTCGAGTAGAACAAGCTAGAACCGTACCCCCCCGCCCCTCGTTATGAATTTCTCATTTAATTTAGACGAATCTAAAATTGGAGGGGCAATCTGCCCCCTTTGCCCCTTGCCAGAGCTTCTGGCGAATTATGTAGTGTGTTGAGTGTAGTTTCAATGAACCATTGTGAGAACCACGAGTTTTCACGTGAAAATATTTAATGTCATTCAATTTTATATTTGCTATGAAACACAATTTGTGAAGACAACGCAAAATCATGAATAAATGCGTGGAATGAGAAAAGACATTAAAAAAATATCAAAAAACATACCCCTGCGTGTCAATTCATGCGCGTTAATTTATGTGGCTGTATTCAGTCACCCATTTTCTCGACAAAAGACATGATGGTGAAACAACAACAAAAATAATTTTTCTTACCTACGTTTATGACATCTATTTCTTCCTCATCGCCGGAATCAATCGTAATCACGTTAACGTCCCCTTTTCTTTTGTCAAGCGTCCATTCCTTTATTGTTCTAGGCTTCTCAAACTCTTGTTTAATTTGAGTAAGGTCAAATATCGGTTCTATGGCTTTAATAGGATCTTGTACCAGAGGTACAAACCTATCTTCACACTTCAACTTGCCACTGCACACTTCAACTCTCCCTTTTCCTTTGTCAAGCGTCCCTTCCTCAGCAGTTCTGCGCTTTTCAAACCGTTGTTTAACCTGAGTAATGTCAAATATCGTTGTCATGGCTCCAATAGAATCTTGTACCAGAGGTATAGGTCTATTTTCACCGGGTACACTGCGCACTTCAACCCTCCCTTTTCCTTTGTCAAGCGTCCCTTCCTTGACAGTTATGGCCTTTTCAAACTGTTGTTTGACCTGACTAATGTTAGATATCTGTGCCATGGCTCCAATAGGATCTCGTACCAAAGGTCTATTTTCACCGGGCACATTGCACACTTCACTCTCTTTCACGCTAAGCGGTGATACAGAGTCTTCAAGTTTTACCAGGGAATTTTCGAAAGTATTATGCAGAGTATTTGCAAGTTCTGGGAAGTCGTCTGCCTCTTCTTCTGAATCATGACATGGCGGAACAGGGCTATACCTCTCTGTTTCATTAGTTTGGTTGTCCGATGAAAAATAAAATGGTTTTGGAGACGTTTGTGGGGAAGTATCCCCTGTCTCATAATCATTAATGGAAATAGCAAGCAAATTTGAGCGTACAGTTGTCTCGATGTTGTTCATACGTTTGACATGGCGTTGGTCTTCTGAAACGCTGGCTTGACTATCTTTCCCATTGCCATGTACATTTTTCCTAATTACGATTTCCCCCGTACCAGCACAGCTCCCGCCAGCACCCTTTCCTTGAGCAGGAGATACCGATTTTTTCACTTTATTGCTATTTGGTAAGATTTTGTGGATGTCCTTCATATGCCTTGCTAAACTGTGAATGTATCCCATGCTTTTATTGCAAATACGGCAAACATATGGCTTTGTAAAATTGATCTTCTTTTTGTGAGCGTTATCAGGGGTTGGTTGGATTTTCTCCATATAAGCATCATGCTTTGCAAGATCTGGTTCTTTTTTATGTTCATATGCATTTTCAAGATCAGGTTTTATATTTTTGTCTTGCAAAGATGATCTGGAAGTGTTTGTGCTTGAATTTACAACAGAGCCACATGCATTTGATGTCAAAGAGGATGAAACATGTTTTATGATTTCAGCTTGCCTGAATCTCTGATCTTGTTCTTGTCTACGATGTAGATCTTTCATATGAATATGCCTATCAATAAGTGTGCCGAAAATCAAGGGGCACTGGGGGCAAAAGTATCTTCCCTGGTCGTCTTGAGTTGGAGGAGCAATTGCATGATGTACTGCATGAGTACTTTCATTCTCAACATCCGTTGTGTCACCATGTTGTGAGGCAGCGACACTTTCTTGGTCACTAGATACATGATAAGTCTTTCCCCCCTCAGTAGATTTTAGTATCTTCACGACGGTTTCTTTTGGTGACTTAACCATTCTTTTGCCAAATTTGTCTAGTAATACGTCATGACACTCAAGCATGTGATTTCGCTGCACTCTATAGCCTGAAAATGAACTGTCACAAATAAAACAATCAAATTTTTTCTTTGCAATGTCACACCTCCAAAGAAAAGCTTCTATGGCGTCATCTTTCTTTGGAACAGTGTTATTTGAGTCCACAATTGAATTTTCCAAATTCAAACATTCAGTTTTTTGTTTCGTTGCTGACGACGACAGCACTTGTTGACTTTGACAGTCAATGTTGGCACATTTTGCAAAAAATTGTGTGGATTTATTGGCAGGAAATTTCTTTCCTGTTTGAGTGAAGCCAGAAGTATGTCCAAAGTCCGTTTTTGATATATCTGAAATATTTACTTCTTCTTTCATTGGAGTCTCCACTTTAACAACTGAAATCTCCTTATCAACCGTTGTAACTTTCGAAGAAGCGTCAGCTTTCATAGACCGCTGCCGAACGTTGTGGTCCATGCGCAAATGTTTTGTAAAGTTGTCCCGCTGTTCAAAAAGCTTTGTGCAAAAATTACATTTGAAAAATTTTCTACCACCATCCTCAATGATTTCCATTTTGATTCGTTTCTCTCCACCACCTCTGCATCTGGAACGCTTCTTGGGTAACTTTTTTACGGGAGAAGAAGTCTGATACTCGAAGAAAACAAACTTTTCTGCTTCAAATGATATTTCCAGGCCATGCGTTTCAAGAGCATGTTGTCTCCGATCTTTAACATTTCCAAAAGTTACCTCACATTTTCCACATTTGTTGTTGTTATCAGATAAATATCCATTATCAATTTCTGACTTTGATGCCGAAGTTGTTGTGTTTACCTTTTTATTCTTATGATTTTTTTCGTCAGTGTCAGGGGAGTGTCTTTTCATTCCTATCTTATGTTTTGCTTTCAAATGACCTTTTAACCCCCCATATGTAAAAAATGAAGCACTGCAAAAGCTGCAACTAAGGCTACTTGAATCAAAATGGTTTCTAAAATATGAGGCTCCTAAACAATTGACAGCAAGTTCTACGGTATCTTGCCTATCAAGCTGTTCTTTCCCACAATTTTCTTCTTTTTGATGAGGTGTTTTGAAAAAGGCTTCATTGTCAAATTTCTTATACACCTTGTGAACATTGCGCATATGCTGAACAAGGCTAGGTACAGTATTAAAACTTTCTTCACAAAATGCGCATTGGTGTAATAGAATTGCATTACTTGTGCTGAGTGGACCATCTTTGCCCCTTGGAAATTGTTGTGCTTTGAGGTTTGTGCAGTTTTTTGACTGTGTTGGTTTCTTTTCTTGGTCACAGTTGTCTTTGCCACCATGAACATAACTTCTGTGGTAATACAACTGTGAATATTTTGCAAACTTTTTTTGACAAATTACACATGAAAGTAACATACCAGTCTTGTGTTTGGCAATGTTGTGCACTCCTACCTTGTGTTTGTGCAACTCAGAAAAGCAATCAAACAGAGAATTGCAAATAAAGCAGCGAAAATTTCTTTTTGAAATACTGCCATGTTTCTTCGTTTTTGAAGATTTATTTGATGTGCTATTGTCAGGGGTGGAGCATGTACTGGTGTTTTGTTCATGATTACTTGTGTGATTATTACCTACTGCTTCGTTTTTGTCGGTTGGCAAACAAACATCTTTTTTTAAGTTTGGCATTGTGTTTGATTCACTGGGTTCGCTTAGATCTTCATATGCGCTGTAATTATCTTGTTTAGAATGTTTCAAATGGATTTTCTTGTGGTGCCGACGCACCAGCTGGTAATTCGGAAATGTTTTGTTGCAGATATAACAAGTGGGACATTTTCGAGGACTGCTTTTCATTACATATTCATGCTCAGATTTTTTGTGGGCAAACAGTGAATAATAGTTGGAAAATTTCTTTTTGCAAACAAAGCAGTTGTATACTCTTGAAGGATAGTCTACAGATAAGACATCATGTTTTGCTCTTGACGAATGTCTTTTGGGTCGGGATTCGTGAAATTTTATTTCATGTTCACTCAAGTCTGCAGGGTCAATAAATTCTGCCAAACACAGTTCACATTGAAATGTTATTTTAGCTACACTTTCTGAAATTTCAGTGTTTTTATTCATAATACTCGTATGCTTAACGTTTTTGTGCTTACTCAGTGATGAATAGCAAGAAAACTTTGACCCACAAGTGGAACAAGAATGGGTTCCTCTAAAACTCTGACTGGCATCATTTTCAGCTAGTTTTGTGCCTGAAACAGACACCTCTTTGTTCACCACACCAGAACCATCACTGATAATTGTGCTATGAGAAGTATTACCTGAAAATGTTACTTCTGTCTTTGAAGCAAGGACTTCATTAGAACTTTTCATACCTCCTGACGTGCTCGTTCCAAGGTCTGTGGCATCTCTCCCATGTTCCAATACAACTTCTCTACTGTGAATAGCAATATCCCTTTTACTTCGTTCTTTGCATTGAGTGCCATCAAAAGACGTTGATTCTGTTCCTGGACAATGGAACTCTTCCCCATATGGTCCATTTTCTGAAGCATTATCCTCAACTTTTTGGTCACTGCTGTCATTCATAACATAATTTCTTCTTGGTTCCACAGTCTGGCACACATCTTCTAAGCATGCTGGTTCATCCTGCACATTATTTGATAGTGTTAGTGACTGAGGTGATAAACGTGGACTCTGTCCTTTCTCTATATTATTTGAAGAGGTGATCTCAGAATCCTGAAGGAAATCTCTTCCACGAGATAAATTTAAACCTTCAGAATCTCCACTAAGTTTCAACAAATCTCTAAGTTTTTCTACAAATTTCAAAGCAATCGCATTTGTATCTAATTTATCTTTGGGGGGCACCACATCATTTTCTGTAATTTTATCATCAAGAGATGTCTTCTGTAATGGGCATTTTGACTCTGCATTTTCTTTCAAAACATTCTTGTCAGTCAAAATATTAATGTGCATTCCAGAGATTCCTTTCTTGCTACTCTTTTGCTCTGAAAGAAAACACACATTTTGAAATTTTAATCACAATGGAAAGATGTCATTATTTTTGAGACAGGCACCTTAAGTCATATTAAGTGGCAGGGTATGACCAGGGTGTATTCCAAATGATAGCATTAGGTACTGTCAAGAGCAGAGCCAATGGGGGCACTGCCTGCCACCGCTTTTTGGTCAGCTTAGTCAGCCATTTTGCTAGTCATTTTGTTACTGATTTTGCAGCCCAGTTGGCCAGATCCTTCCATGAAGAACCTCTTTGCCCCCCTTGAAATCCTTCAGCCCAAGCTCCATCCACCTTCTGGTCACCGTCATCGATTAGTCTCAGGGGCAAAGCTTGGCTCAAAGGATTGGGGAGAGGCAAAATGGTTCTTCAGGGAGGGATCTGACCAACTAGGCTGCAAAAGCAATAGCAAAATGACTAGCAAAATTGCTGACTGAGCCATCTAGAAAGCTCTGCCACTGGTTAGACCAAAAATAATGGTTTGCACTATGAGTCAAATGTGATTCTTTTTACTTGGCCTTTTGGTGGAAATGGAGCCTGCTCAGAGTGGTCACTCAGGTTGGCTACTTCATTGTGTAGTAATACTGATTGTGTTGCTCATATGGGTGGATTATTTCATCCAAAATTCCCTATCTTAATTCTGATGAATGAGTTGGTAATTTTCTTACAAATGGGTCCCATAATGATTATCTGCAAAAACAAATAAAAGACTCTGAAAGAAATTGAGTAAATGATAGATGTAAATGATATGTCCCATCAAATTGACCATACCCATAGGATGGAAAAAAATGGTTCAAAATTCTTTAAAGTCTTGCAAATGGGTCCTTTCATTAAAATCCAGATGCAGGTCTAATCATTGTCACAATGAAGTACCCCCCTGGGTGCATGATGACATGGAAAATTACATGACTCAATGCCTTTAAAATATACATAATCAAAGCTCGCTGTGAATTGGATTTGTATCTTATGCCTGCCATAAAACATACTACGCTACCAGATACTACAAGATTTAAAACTCCCATCAAATTGTTTGTTTCATAACAAGCTCAACGATTAACTCATTCCTTGAATAATATTGGGTGCAAATAATTGCCAAGAATTTGAGATTTGTCAAAACAGACATATTCTGCTCTAGATATCTTTTACCTTTTTTAACGTGTCTGCTCCTGTGTTTGATAAAATAAGTGAGCTTCGAAAATCGCTTCTGGCAAATGGCACATTGAAACCAGCCAGACTTATCCTTGTTGTGAACCTTCAAGTGAAGGAACAAGCAAAAATGCGAGTGAAACCTCATTTCACAATCATCGCACTTGCGTCTCATTCGAGCAGCCGAATTACCTTTGCGTGCCATGACGATTTTGGCCACTGAACACGAATAGCAAAGTAATTCAAAACAAGAGGGCGGCCATGAACCACCACGTGCCGAAGAAGGCCCTCCTCTCTTTACATGATATTATGGTCACATCTCAAGATAGAAGAAAGTTCGACGTTTTACTTAGCAAGAATTGCGTTTTGTATCAAGTCTGTTTGACTTTTACTTCCACTAACTTGTTGCCATCGTTTACATTTCGTAATCTCACAGGACGAGGTTCGAAAACGCGACTTTATTGTGACTGTACTTCCTTTCCCGCAGATTTTTGTACCGGGGGAGACAACAAAAAATACAATACGAAGAAGACAACAAAAAATACAAGAATTCGCCTGACACGAAAACAATGCTGATTAAATTGGCAAATTTCCATATTGTCTTATTTCTGTATCTGATTACTTTTATGGTTTTATTTCTTTTCTGATCGTTGTGTCTATTTTTCTATCGATATTGCTTATTCAATGAGCAATTATATTGCTATCGAATTACATATTGTCTTTCCATATGGTGTCCTCAGGGTTAAGGGATTCCAAAATTTTTCCAAAAAATGTTTTCCAAAACGCACCTCCAAATTTCCAAATCTCAATCATATGTTGTAATTTTTATTAATTTTTTATCCTAAAATGCTTTACACATTTTTTTCTATAAGAAACCTAGCTAAAGCCTCACTAGTCAAAGTTTCTTAATTTTTGAGCATTTTTGGCCACTTTTTACTAGTAAAAGTTTCTTAAAAGTTTCTTATTTGCATATTTAGAAAAACAAAACATGATCAAAGACATTGCAAAACAAGTTTTAAATAGTTTTTAGAAGTCATTGCTGTACGTACTATAACTCATCAGGGGCGAAACTAAAAAATATTTTTTTTGGGGGGGGGGTACAAGAAACAAATCGCACTTCCAAGTGACTAAAAGCCAAGTGGCTAGTTGGACATGTATTATTTTTGCAGCTTGTGACGTATGTTAGGGGGTCCGGGGGATACTCCCCGGGAGATTTTTTGTGACCACGCCCTTTACATTGGCTTAGGACATAGTTAATGCTTAGAACGACTCCAATATTTGTTTTATATCCATGATTGACCTTCACTTCGAGGTAGGTCAAACATCTGACATGAAGGTTTAGCAAAATTATAAAATTGCTGGAATGGCTATCGAGCCATTCGTTTTTCAAAGTTGTAATTTTAGACAACTAGATTGACTGTTTGGTTTCTACATTACATTTAGTAAGCTATTGACGGTGAGTTGTTTTGCGAAACTTTTAAACTTCAGATTGCTAGAGGTTGGCGTAGTTATTTCTAGTTCAAGGTAACGAACAAAAGTGACGAACGCAGGTATTTCCCTGGAAAAAAAATTTGAAATGTAGAATGCTATATGGGCTGTCGTGTCATATTTTCTAACAAGAATGCTTGTCGACAAATTACAAGTCGTGATCTTTTCCGGAAAATAATAATGGATTTTTTGCTAAAAAGTTTGAAAAACCAGCGGTCCAATGACGACATTTATAAAAATAATTTCTGACAGAAATTTGCTTTCTTTGTTTGGGATACATCTTAATTTACCGACAAAAATTTCGTTTGTGCCGACAGATGAAATATTGGGAATACAGCGCCCCCCGTACCCCCCTATGGGGACGCCCCTGAATGTTATTAAACAAAAAATAGGACCAACAAGTCATATCTCGGGCTTTAGGAAAAGTAAAGTTTGTATTTATTCAGCGTTAGCCAATCAAAAATTTGGAATCAATGCTGTGCATGGCAAGCATTTAAAGCCCAAAAAACGGGCATGGTCAAAAATACTTCAGCCCTTCCAGCATAATTTTCTGCCTGAGCCTTTTTGCCTGAATAAAAATTAACGATTTATTTATATTTTTATCAAATATTAGATGGCAGCTGATGAGAACATGACTTCATTGTTTGAAACGCTCTCAGTTGTTCCCCATAAACTAAGTTCATTCTCTGAGAACATGTGTGACCTTTTCTCCACCGATTCTGATGGAATCAATTCACCAAGGCTTTTACAAATTCGCAACGCAACAAGAGATGATGCCGTTGTGTATATGAGAGGCATTCTGCCAGCCCTCACAAGTTGCATTGGTTATATTGGAAGCTATTACGAAAATGTCCAAAAATTTAACATGAATCAATGGTGGGAAAATATTGATGTTATCATAGCGAACGCAGGAAAGCACAAACAAGGGTGCCAAACTCTTGTGAAAATGCATGAAGAAATGTTGGTCTCATTAAAAATGAGGCAAGATGAAACAAATATTTCATTGAAAGAAATGAAAGATCTCACTGGAAAGCTCGATATTCAAATGAAAAAATTAAAGTCATCTGGAGACACCAAGACTGGTTGGGCTATAGGACTTGCAATTGTCCCATTTGTTAATCTTATAGCAAGCCCTATTTTGGCTGCATCGGCCAGCGACGATTATGATGAAATGAGATCCAAGCATAGATTATACTCAAGAAATGTCGAGACGTGGGAAATAGTTTCTGGTGCCATGATACCAGCACTAGATCAGTTCGTTCAAGGATTAGAAGAAATGGCTGGTGTTTTTGAAGGCATTCATCAGGAGTTGATCAGCATCAAAGCCAAAGGTGAACGAGCCTATGCCAATTATACAAAACCAAAAATGCTTCACTACAAAAGTATGATGAAGAAAGCTAACTTCATAAAAGTTCGCTTTGATGAACTTTTAGTCATGTTGCCTGAAGCCAATGCAAAGCTGGAAACTATACCAACGCGAGGCCTTGATCAGAATTATGTTCAGAAAAGCCTTGATAACCAGAAACGCATTCTCTCAAGAAATTGCAGAGATAGAGGGCTCGAAGATGTAATGTTACGTGCAATTCAAGGTTGAAATCTTTAACGAGAATTACAGTGAACTAGTACAAAATTAGTATTTCATTTTGAATACATTTTAAGACTGAAGTGTAAAATATTCACTAATCAAATGGTGCGGAGGGAGTGGTTTCTTTGTGTATAAAAATAATGACAATCAACATAATGATAATCAACATTAATGTTATATACCGCACCTGTCCCATTATTAAACAAATATTTTTGCTAATGAGAAAAACCAAATAGACACCGAAAACAAAGGACCAGGGGTTCGAGGAGAAAGTCCCCGAAATTTTTTTTAGGTGCCGCGCCCTTTTACCAACAGGGAACGCCCTTTTTCCGAACAAAAACGCCAAATTACAATGCAAAAATGCTTAACAAAATCACCAGTTCAACTCAGAAACATAAAAATACAAGTATAAAAAATGCAAAATACTTCGTGTACTAAAGTCTTTTATGATTTCCTCAAATTTTTTGAGTAAATATCTGCGTGAAAGCTATAAGTTCTCTTCAATTTTTTACAGCAAAAATGTACGAAAAGATTCTTCAGTCAAGAAAATTAACATAAAATTAGTTAATTTAAATAGTTGCAGCCCAGTTATAGCAGGAGCTTGCGATTATTAGCTATCTTTAAAACTTCTACCAATTTGCTGAGCTTGATATTGCCGGCAATGTGACGCTCGCTATTTATTTGCACAAGATCTTAAAACCTGTCGGGAGACATAGCAGTACGTAAATAATTATTGATAATCTTGACTCTGCTGTGTGTGCGCTTTTGGTAACAGTTTAAAAATCATAAAATAACAGAAAGGTGAAGTGCCTCGCCAAAATATTATCTCCCCCCCCCCCAACATTTTCTCTTCGAATCTAGACGAATTACAAAATCGATCCTTGCGATAACTGGGGATGATAATTATGTGGCTTTCAATAAGTGGGATCTCCATCACTTTCAAGTTTGCTTTCAAAGCCACTGGGATCTTTTTCAAGTTTGCTAGTCTGAAGGTTATGGCAAACAATAGGGGGTGCTCTCTTCTCGTTAGTTCACCAACTACTTTGAGAGTCCCTCCTTTAAGAAATTTCATTATATGCAAATTAGTCTATAATAAATATTATATTTAAGTGTATTTACGTAAGTTTATTGTCGTGTTAATGTTAATGTTATTTAAATGTTATGATTTATTTGTATGTAGTATGGAATTCTAAAATTCAACTGAAACTGAAATTGAATAACCATGTATTTAGCTTTTTGCAAATTAGCACTGAGTTTATTGACCCTCGACCAGTCCGCAAAGTTGCCCAGCTCTTTTTTGTCATTCGTATGAACACTTCAAAATGGTCTGATGCAATAGTGGAATGGGTGTCATCTGCGTACATACAAGCCCGGAAGAACTCTAAACATCCCTCAGAATCATTTAGGTATATGATGAACAGCAAGGGCCCAGAAAAAGAACCCTGAGGCAAGTTATTTGATGAGATGACAACTAACTTACAGTAACTACTGTTTACAGATTTATATCACTCTATTTCCCTCCCCATAGCACTATATTCTGATAGTTTATTTTCATGTCCAGAAAAAATTAATGTTTAATTGTAAAATGAAAGTAACAGAATTGTAAAATGAAAACAACACAAATATAAACAGCCGTTGTCATAAAACAATGAAGCTGCATAGATAAAGAATAACAATGGGAATAGAAGATAACAGAATTGTAAAATGAAAGTAACAAAAATGTAAATAGCCCTTGTTATAAAATGATGAAGCTGTACCAGAGACGTAGGACCCGGGGGGGGGGGGGGCACATTTTTGCAAACATATAAAAAGTGCCCTCAAAATTAAAAAATGTGCCCTTTTTTACATAAAAAATTTAAAAGTGCCCTTTTTTTACTCTGATAAAATTGAAATGTGCCCTTCTTTAATCACGAAAATGTGCCACTT
>JAYJMH010000345.1:0-57471 GCA_036873815.1 Phacellophora camtschatica
ATTGCCCTTGTAAAATGTGCAGAACTTACATCGAAAATCTTGGATACATTTGATATTCTTCTATTTTATTGTATTGATTCGATTGTTCATTTAATCCTTTATTATATTGTAAATATTCTTGATATTCAGTTTATTTAATATTTTTGTAAAGTAGATAGTTGGCTTTAATTAGCTTCAATTTTATAAATTGTTTCTTTAGCTATATGTATGATTTGCCAACTTTAAAGAAATTGATAATAATAATAATAATAATGGTCGAAAAAATCGAAGAGAAGAGCCGCCGTATGAGAGCGACGAACAGCAGCCACTGAGAAAAATGCAGGCAGGAAGAAGTTAGAGACGACGCATGGTTGCTGCTCTTCACGAAATTAATCAAGAAGGCATGGCGGCCTAGAGCATTTGAAGTGGAGTTTTGTCGACTCGCGAAAGGCACGATCGAAAAGCGAAGAGGTCGTTCGCGGAGAGCAGCAGAGGCAGGAAGGGAAAAAAGAACCGGAGCTCGAGGGGGGTCGAGGGCTTCGGCAAGGATGTACCGGACACGGGTGAGCGATCCCGTTGTCTCGCGGGAAAGATTCCCTGCTCCAGCAGATAGGCATATTAGTAATATGAGATTCCTAGCTCCTGCGGAGGGCCTTGGTTCACCTCCAAAACAGACCAAGATTTTACAACATACCATTGTCTTAATAATCTCCCGATTTCAGCATTCCATGATCCAAGGTCCCATATTCCATAGTATTATAATCTCACACATTTGCTATTGTGACATTTCAATGCTAGGGCTTCAAATTTGCTATCTCCCGCAGAGGTCTTGAGGAGCAAAGTCCCATATTCCAAAGTCATATAATCTCGCACATTTCCTATTGCAACATTTCAATGCTTGGGCTTCACATTTTCCTGCAGAGGTCTTGAGGAGCAAAGTTCTCTGCGGGAGCTTCGAAATATCACTGAAATAACATCTTCCACCATGTTCAGGCGCAAACAGGAGAGTAAGAGAGAAGAGAAGAATTGCAAGAATTGATTAATATTGAATTGATATCGTGATTTCTTCGTTAAATTCGCCTTCTCGTGTATCTTCCACCATCTTCAGGCGCAAACAACAGATTTGGAACGGCAGAGAAGCACAAATTTGGAAATCTATCGGGAAACGGAATTTCTACAAATTTTCTATCGGGAAACGGGAATTTTGCATATTTTTACTGGGACAACGGGATCAGACCCACCCTCCTTCGTACCCCTTATTGAGGAACTTCCATCCACAATTTGAAGCTAGGGTTCCTTATAAAAAACAACGTGTAATGGTAGATACTTTAAAATCATCTGAGATACGAAAGTAATAATGCAAGTCAAACTGTACATTCATCGTAAAAATTGCATTGCAGCTACACTTAGTATGTTTAGTGAATCATTTTGGTATCACATTGGCACCGTAGATTAGTAAATGCCGAAAATCTACAATACGTTTCTTCGCAACAATTGGAAATGATAAACCATTGAATACAACGTATATGTCATTTACTTCACAACAATAAGAAATGATAAACCATTGAATACAACGTATATGTTTTTTACTTCACAACAGTAAGAAATGATAAACCATTGAATACAACGTATATGTTTTTTACTTCACAACAATAAGAAATGATAAACCATTAACTACAAAGTATATGTTTTTTATTTTAAAACAATAAGAAATTGAATACAACATATGTTTGGGCGGGTCGCAAAAATTGCAGAACATCTTAAAAATTCCATTGCAGCCTGACCCATAGATTTTGGTAAATATTTTGTATAGATAATTTTCAAATATCTACCATTACACGTTGTTTTTACAAGGAACCTTAGCTTCAAATTTTGGATGTTCTTCAATGTTTTTCCGTTGGTAGCTAACGTAAAAAAAAAGTTAAAAATAACAATCTTTCTTCCAACATTCTATATTCCAACATTTCATTTCCTACATTCCTCATTAAGCATTCAATATTGCAACATTGTCTTAAAATCCAGATTTCAGCATTCCATTAAAGATCCCTTAGTCCAAATCCAAATAATCTCGCACATCCTGCTTCCTAGTCTTACTGTGTAACATGGGAGATGGGTAGCCCCACCCTCATGTAAAAATTATCATTACTACTGGTTTGCTTGTGGTATGTGGTGAATTGAAACATAGCAGGATAACATACTTTTTATGCAGTCATAGGCACTCACGGAATATCTAGAACTGTATAGATGGTTAGGTAGCATATAACTGGAGAAATGCAAAGCTCCCTTCTGAAATTGGGAATAATGCGGAATTACTCATGATTTGCTTTGGCTCTGAGTAAAATCGTAGTTCTGGTGGAGTAGGTGTATGCTAAGTTTTGTCAGAAATGAAAACATGGAATGGGAATAACTTTTACTGAAGCAATAATTGGTATGATGGAAATTGGCATAATTATCATATCACAAAAGTAAAATTTGTTCCTTAAAACCAAAATATAGGTATGGGGAGCTGTGTATCAGGGAAATCAGTTGTTGCAGGGTAAAAGTTATTCTTAACGGTATAATTTCCTCTTTTAAAATAATCAGAAATATAAAAGACAATGTATTGCTGTATTATATTGCATATTGCATGGTTGTTAAGTGTTAAAGTCCAACAGCCAAAAGTGCTACGTTCGGTCGCTCTTGGTAATGCAAGCAGCAAGGAAAAACAAAAGGCGGAATCGAAAAACAGGCACAAACCGTCACACGACCAGGAGAGGCAGCAGCGCAAAAAGGCGACTCGAGCTCGAGGGGTGGAAGGGATCGTGCCGAGAAAGGGACCGGGGTCGGTGCGTGACGCCGATTGTTTGGACGGCAAACGGAGACGGAGTCGACGCTCCCTTGGGCTGATTAGCATATAGCTAACTTATATTTTAAACAAATAGTTTCTCTCCTTTATAGTACTACATTAATCAATGCACTGAAAGACCATATATATTACTCATTGACACAAAATAGCACAGAGATTGAGAGAATTTAAATTAGATTTCATTTTGTGATACATCGAGAATGATCTCCGCAATTGATATTTAATAAAACCTGTTCTGCAATTGCGTTATTGGAGCTGTGTTATAAACATATGCTGTGTATACTCTCAATAAATTATTGAATAAAAACGACGAAATGAATAAGTTTTATTTTAATTTCATAAATATAAGCATCTATTTTGACCAGAACTGGCCTTCATAGCTGTGCTCAGGGTTTTTTAGTTTATAGTTTTGCAATATTATATTAATGTTATTCATTATTAATCGACAGGTATTGGTACACCGTCTGTTTCATCAATAAAACATTGTTGAATTCATGCTACACCGAATACACGACAACCAAAACACAATATTTTTGCAAGTATTCTTTAATTTAATATTTATTAATTTTTTTATAAATTTGCATGATAAAAAAATCGTAAAATATTTCTAAATTGTTGTAACTTGTAGATACACTCTCATTTTAGTGTGTAATGAATAATAGAGTATCAAAGTGATGACATCATAATTTTTTTCTGATGAGATATGGCCAGCTGAATACCTGTTCTTTCGCTATCAAATGTTTTCAGCTTTGTTCCAAAATATATTAACCAAGTCAAAATGCAGTCATAAAATAAAGAAATTTATGTATTCCGCTGGTTATGTATTCCGCTTAGCCATTGCTCAACAGATTTAATGATTTTTCCCAAGTAAAATTTTCTTTCAAACTATATTGTGCAAAATTAGAAAATGGAAAAAGTTTATGACGTCACACTTTGCCACTCTGTTAATTTCATTGAATTTTTCATAGTTTAGTAATTTTTTATTGTTTCATGATTTCTTAACTGTTTTAGGATTTTTTACTCTTGTTACTATTGACGTTAATTAATCAATCATTCATTATTATTGTAATTATTATTATGGACAGAAAGAAAACGTTTTAAATTATAGACAATAAAAATTTTGTTGGATATTTGTTGTTCTGTTTTGTTATTTACAACTTTCGTTTAGTTTTGATGTTGTCTTAGTTTTTTATGTTTTAACGATTTACACACCCTGGGTTCCAGTTCCAGGGAAAGCAGAATTTACAAAGCGCCAACGCATCGGATTGTTCACCCGCTGATAGGGAACGTGAGCTGGGTTTAGACCTTCGTGAGACAGGTTAGTTTGACCCTACTGATGAAGTGCTGTTGCAATAGTAATTCTGCTCAGTACGAGAGGAACCGCAGATTCAGACAATTGGCATTTGGACTTGCTTGAAAAGGCAATGGCCCGAAGCTACCATCTGTTGGATTATGACTGATGGAATGTGTGCTAGAAAGTAACGATAACTACCTCTGGATAACTACCAAAACAGCAATGCAAAAATTCGTTTGGCTTCAGACTTAGACATAGATCTACTGTTCATCCCGTCAATGTTTTTTATTATTATTTTGTCTTTGCGTTGCACAAATTTTGCAAAACCTACACGGATTTTTCATGCGAATTATTTAATTTTGATATCTAGAAATTGTACATGATTAATTAGCACGATTTTTATTTTTTTTGAATCGTGGTTCAAATGTCCGAGCACGTTTTAGGACACCCAGTATAATAATTAGATCATGGATGTTGTTTGTGTTATCGTTTTTATTGCTATCGTAATATCATTTTATTGTTGTAATAATTTATATTTGAAGTTTAGATTACTTACACGTTTTTATAATTTTTTTAAAATTAATCAATTGAAAGCCACAAAAAGATTTAAGTTATGGAAAAATGTGTTTTCCTTTGGTGTTGCTTCTAGAAAACGGACAAATGTTATTATTTGTTAACTTATTATGTGTGCTCATTAATCTATAAATCAAATTGTTAATTTATACAAATACAAACAATCTACACAATCAGATTACAGCTCGTTTTGCATGTGTGGAGGCATAGTCATAAGACAACCATCAAGTTTTCACCTGTGCTCATCTGTTCATCTGTGTTCATCGGTGTTCATCTGTGTTCATCGGTGTTCACCTGTGCTCATTCGTGTTCACCGATGTCGTATTTCAATCAATTATGCCTTTTATGGCAATTTATGTCATTTATTACATTAAATGACTTCACGAAAATTAAGGGCGTTGTTTGTCAAAAGTTAAATTTTAATAATTTAAACAATATCTAACCAACATCATCAAAAATGGTGGTCATACCCTGGGTACCAGACGTTTCAGTAAAAAAAGGAAATTTCAACGTCTGGTGCCCAGGGTGTGGTGGCCAGTACTTGTGATGTGGATTTTCTTCTATCAAATATCATCCTTGACAAACAAAACAAAACGTGTTTGATTGCAACTAAATTTTTGTATGGGAAGATATCCATGAATTCACTTTTTCAAATTAAGGCCGCCAGTATGGAAATATAACAACCTATTGAGAAATTTACGAACGACGTTCAGTTTGCATTTCCAACTCCATTTTTGTCAAATTTGTAGCAATGTAAACATCTGTTGGGATTTGACCGCAAAATGTTGTTTGCAAAGGTGGGCTCTTTCTTTCTGAGGGTAGGGTAGATCTTTAAAGTTTTACTTTGGTCTTGCCAAAAACAATTTACAGAAACGCAATTGACTATATTTTGGACAATTTGACTTTTCAAAATTATTGTGTACGGCATGATATATTGAAAAATAGTTATGAAACTAGTCTGTCCAAAAATATTGTTCGATGTATTCTTCAACAGGATAGAAGGCTTCGTTGTTGTAATGCACAATGTCATTTCTCTGTGCAACCCTCGCTGTGTGCGTCCCAGTTCCGTAAGGATACGATTCACTGATTGCATACACATCGATTACTGCTATTCCGTGATGACACATTGCATGTACTGCGTAGGCATTATATAACTTGATTCTCTGAGAACAGAAGATAAGGATCCAATGAATTTCACAAAAAATGCTTTTAATGTTTTTATGTTATGTTTTTTTTGCTCACGCCCTCACTCACGATTTACCAACGTATGTGTTACCACTACGTATGATTGGAAAATCAAATTATAACAATTGTGACAAATTTTTAAAGACGAGGTTGCGGTCAAAGGAGTATCTTGCTAAAATGGAATCGAAAAAAATCTTATCTTTCTAATTCGCTTGTTGGCGTCTTGTAATTCAATTAAAGTACCCAAAACGATCGGTGTTACCACTAACCAGTTTAGCGAAATCTACCGGGTGACCCCAAACAAATATCTGTTCGCAGAGTTGCAGCTTGAAATTCGCGAAGCTAAAAATTTTTAATCGTTTAAAACAACGTCGGAAAGGAAAACTTAGAGTTTGGGATTTCATCAAGTCATCTGCGATCATGTTTGCCTTTCCAAAACTTAACATTCAAATTGCTATTATTTGTGAGCTTTCAAGGCAATTTAAAGGAATGCCATATGTTTATATTTCCAGCATGAGGTTTTAACGTTAAAATAACCTGCCTGTTCCTAGGTCGACTTGGGAGTTTGATCCGTAATTATTTTCAAATTTTAAACTCAAGGCGCCATTGGAGCAAGAATGTCGTTGTAATGTCGAAAACATGGACTGGAAAATTACTTCAAAAGCTCACGGAGGAGGGCAATATTAATTTCGGTTTTGGAGAATGAAAAGTGGTCGCAGATGACGGGATGACATCCCAAACTATACATCGGCCCTCTTGACGTCGTTTTGGGCACAATTTGAGATTTTTAGTCTCACAGATTTCAAGCTACAGCCCTGCAAACGGATATAGTTTTTTGTTGTCACCCGTACTTAGCCAGTCTAGCCAAGCCACAACGAGGCTCCTCAGATACTCACATAGTTTGTAAAGAACCGCCTCCAGTGCAGTTGCGGAGTGTCTGCTCTTTCCTTGTTTATCGCAGTTGTTGTTTTCCAAACAAGTTTTCCTTTGAAAAAGTTATTTCCTTTTTTGTCTTTCTGCTTCGCCAAGCTCACTATTTCATCAATAAGTATTTGGTAGTTTGAAAAATTTGTGCTTTCAACAAAATGTAAACCAAAGTTTACGATAACAAGGCTGTTTTTCTTGTTATATTTGTTTGTGTTTATCGTACTTTTGAAGTCACTGACAATTCTTGTTATATCAATATCATTATTATCTCTTTGTTTCTTCGCCAATGTTACATTTTTTACTTTGTAAATCCAATTGTAAGAAAATTCACAGTGATTGAAGATTTGTCCACAAATGTTTTTGTTTCGTTTCAGCGACTGAGCAAAAAATACATTTACAGAGTCTCCATAAATGAGAAGATTTCCTTTTTCTTTTTTCTGTTTCTTTGGTAACTGTTGGTTCTTCTCTTGAACTGCTAAGATAAGAGGATATTCACGATATTATCGACGAAAACGTAGTTGAGTCTATTTTACGATGATGCATTTTTGACAACAAATAATTTTGCATTTGAATGAGCCCACCTAAACCATTTGGACATCTTGTACGTCCATACGATATTGCAACACTTCTGCGTTATTCGAAACTTCTGCGTTTGCAAGGGAATATTTGGGACGGCTCCTTTTGGAACCGTTTGGAACCATTCCCAAAATAGTTCGTTTTGTGTGCGTTTATACGGGGCCAGTTACATTTGGAACCGTTTTGAAATTGAGGTGTAAGGGGAAAACTATGTTGGTCGGATGAGGAGACTACACTCTTACTGCAGGTAGTTTTGGCCAATAAAACGACAAAAATATCACAAGGGGAGGACTGGAAATCAATACGATCAATGTATGATGATATAATAACTTACTGCTAAATAATTTTGGTGCCTAAATCGTGGTTCAATTATGAAACAGCCTCAAAACAAGTTCAAAATAAGCCTCGTTTCCTAACCGTACACATTCCGTTTGGAACCGTTCCACCGGTTTACATGAAACTTTTACGGAACGGCTCCATATAGAACTATTTTCTAGGGGCACCCGTGTAAACGGGAGGCCTAATCGTGCCCATATAATATCATCATAAAAATAACAGGTTGATACATTCTTAATAAATCAATTCGATTTCTGGCAATTTGTGTTTAACATTGTCATAACAGTACAGTCCAGTAATGAGAAGAGCTAACTTTGAAATCTGTAAGCTTTCACCTGAAAAATAAGATATCCATTGGTCTTGTTTCCACCTGCCATTTCCATTCCAGAAGAGATTGCACCCGCCAGTACAACTTGGGGCTAAAAATAATGTGAATCAAACAAATTTTTATGAAAGATCTTTACGTAGTTTTGTTACTGAAGGTTATCTGGAGGGCCATGGCATGACCATTTTCGTTGTTTCTGTTCTGACAGAAAGTTTTGTCAGAAGAACAGCTGTAGTTCTGCAATTTCTTGTCATTATTTTTAATTTTTTCTACTTTTTTGTCTTTTCAATATATTGTTTTATTGGCTATCTGAAAAATGATTAATTTTTGCCGAATGCACTTAAAAGGTTTTTGCAGAGTCTTTTGCCTATCAGTAAAATCACAGCCAGATTATCAGAATCGCTGTTTTCAGATTTTTAATCTTCAACATGATAAAACCAATCCAATTTCACATACCTTTTTGTAAAACCGCCATCCTTCTATCTTGTACTGTAATCTTTACTGGGAAATCTTGTAAAGGCTGCATCAAAAAATCTCTTGGAGTTCCAATAACATCTAAGCCCTGGTATTTTCCTTGAGAATTTCCTGGAGAAAAATAAAATGTACTTTGTAATTGTGTTATTTGGTAACAGCATTTTTTACTTCATCGTTTATTGATTGATTTTGCTCTAGACAGTTTTAATATACTTTTTTTTGAAAATAAGTTTAGAAGGAATTCCAATATAAAGATTTAAAAAAGCGAGGGATTCATAAAAAGTAAAAAGGGATTCACGACTTTTGGCGTTTTCTGATATAGTGGAAGAAGGAATAATGATCAGGACTTTGAAAACGAAACCGCCATATCTCACAAATAAATCAATACATCCGGCCTAAATACCTTTTTGAAACCAGTTTTCTGGAGGATCGCTCAATCCATTACATGAAGTATAATCCAGAAACGCATACACAAAATAAACTCCTTTGTCCATGCATAGAAACGAGACCTCGTATGTTCCATTTTTTTGATCAAAAATGGTTGCACTGATAGACGCTGTGCCATTTATTTTTACTCGTAATGAATCCCCTCCTGTTTTTTTTTTCGGAAAACCATCCTTTTTTCGAACTTCTATGAAGATTCTTGATATTTCTCCAGCTGGTCTAATATCTTTCCATGTTATCAAGCTTTTTTGAGGATCAGTTTTCAGCGTCAATTCACGAAGTTTGTTACTTTTCCAAGATAATGAAATACACGAGGCTACGATGGACTTCCAGTCACGCTTTGCAAGTGAAATTCTGCACCATTGCGAGTTAAAATCCGTTTTTTGTTTATTATTTGAATTATATTCTTTTCTTCGGTGTTCTCCAATCGAAGTATTTTTGATAAGTAAATCATTGTAAATTATTGAATCTACCTGTACTTTTCGATTGGATACAGTTCTTTTATTGACATAACAAATATATGTAATAATGAATGCTATAATGAGTAATCCTAACACGGTCCTGTTTTGATAACCGCCGTGGGCGTACATTAATCAATCTTCTGAACAGCAAAAAATCATCATTTGCTTTTCGTAATTATATTGAGCAAGCCTAAATGTTCGGTCACCTGAATTTACAGAAAGATACAGGAAGTTGATCTGTTGGTCGGAAAGGCTAAAGATTATGAGGAATATCTAAAGATTACGATAAATACCTGTTTTGCAGTTTTCAGAAAAAGATTTTGCAGTTTTAAAATCCTGCACTCTTTTCATATAAAAACACACTTTATAAGAATATGGCGGCTCGAATTGTCAAAATATTAAGAACTATTTAAGAACATTATGATCAGATTCGGATCCTAGATTTTCAAACAATTCAATTCCGTATAATAAAGTTGTGCATTCACACTTCGACTCAAAATTTTGCACCTAAGATACAACACCCACGAATGTTCCCTATGTGTTATTCTGCTATTATTGAAGCATAGCAGAAAAACTGCGTGCTTCGTAAATTAGGATAAAATTAAGGAACAGACATTTGTGCAAAAATAAGAACAACAATTTAAGAACATTTTAAGTCTTAATTCTTAAGAACATCGTCAACATTACCATTACCATTTCCATTACGAAGTTGTAAGCCTTTGTTACAAATCATTCGTTTTGAAAAATGCACAGAAGCAAATGACATTTGAAAGCAGAGAAGTCAAATCCTTTTCAATGTAAGCTACATTATTGCATGGATATACCTTGCCTAAGAAGCTTGATATATTATCAATCTAGAAATGAAATTTTTGTTTTTATTTCGTAAAAATAATATAAGAAATCTGTTTTTGACAAATTTTTGGACTTATATCTTTTGTTTTTTATTCTTCCTTTAATGAGCTTTGATGAGCTACCAAAAATCGTGTACTGCACTGATTACAGTGATTAAAGTTGATATTCACTTCAAAAAGACTAAACTAGTGAAACACAAATTTTACCGATTTTTTTCGATGCTTGTTCTTCCGTTATAAGCGATTTTCAAAAAATTGCAGATCTCACAAAATCTCGAAAACACTGAAAAACACATGGACAAAGAGAGATTCCCGCAACCATGTCAAAGACTCTTGCGAATCAAAAACTCTTTCAGTTTTCATGCGCTTTCAGTTTTATGCGTCATTTCATGCGTCCATTTTCGCAGTTTTGAATAAAGGCTTTTCATTTTCTTTCAAAGCATGAAGTCAATATTTGATCTCAATGACAGCAATGTTTTTGAATATTTTCGAGCTTCAATAAGATCGACAACTTTTTTAAAATCGCTTATAACGGAAGAACAAGCGTCGAAAAAAATCGTCAAAATTTGTTTTTAACTAGTTTAGTCTTTTTGACGTGAATATTAACTTTGGTCACTGTAATCCGTGCAGTACACGATTTTTGGCAGCTCGTCAAAGATGTTCCGCTTTTTTGGCGCACCCGGTAGTATATAAGATATGAATTACCATAATTGTTGAATATACAAATTTATTTTTAAAATATGATAACAATGAATGACTGTGTCACATATATGTTTTACATAAGTCACAAGTCCAACTAAAGGATTGTATGTCTTTATTCGGCTCTTGAAAATATGCCACTAATATCTTAATATCACACCGGTTTACGCATCCTTAAATGTACCGAAAACCAAAAAAATGCGGCGTTGAAAAATTGTTTTCGGACTCCCAAAACCAAAAATGTTTCCTTTGTCAGAAAGGCCAGTTTTTAGGACATCATCAACCTCAAAATTAAAAAAATTGAAAAGATTGACATCACGGCACTTTACGAGTTGTTTATGTGATTTGTCTTTCTACTTTTTTCATTTGATTATGTTATTTGACTTTTCATTTTGATTAATTTTTTTAGGTTTTCTTTTCTTATGTTCTTTCATTTTTAAATCGATTTTGATTTTTGTGCGTGGTCTAGATTTTTGAGGCTGGTATGATTATGATGATGATTACGAAAATTATCTCTTTGGATCACGTGATATGGGTGGGTTGTTCCAGTCATAAATTTTGCAATCATTCCTTTCCGTGTGACGAGTGCGGACTGGCTTTTCTCTGCATTTCTTTGATTGTTTCGCAGTGAGTGACTGGAATTGTTTTATCTTTGGCTCCAGAACATGGCTTCTGAAGAAGAAGAATATTACGGGTATTTTTATGGCGAAGAGGAAGACAAAGGTCTTTTAGATCCAGCATGGGAGCGTCAACAGAAGAAGGTATCTTCGCTTCAGATGAGAATATTTCTTTCAATCCTTGTTTGTCTTTCTGGCCTTCATTAATTTTTCGAGAGAGACGCTAAGTTTTTAATGACTGTTTTTACCATTATTGCAGTTTCTAATCCTTTCTCTTAGCATTTTAATTCCACTTAGGTCGCAAAAAGAACTCTTTCATGGATTATTGTTTGCTTTCAATGTGATGCTAATTTGCAATATTAGTGGCCTAAAAAACTGTAGTTTGTTTTCTGGGCCTAAAACATATTACGCGCCAAGGGCTTGTCCCACTGCATGGCTCTTTTTGAAGAAGATTCCATTGGTTTGGGTGGAGTGGAATGCACTAACATAAGAATTTTAACATAGTTACTCTACTAAAATTGCATTCAAGGTCGTAATTTAGCGTTAACTTCCAACTTTAATTTTTTTCTCGACAGACATTCACAGCTTGGTGTAACTCTCATTTGAGAAAAGTTAACGTGCAAATTTCAGCGATAGATGTGGACTTTCGGGATGGGCTCAAACTTATGCTTCTTCTTGAAGTTATTTCTGGAGAGAAATTTCCACAACGACCTGAGCGTGGAAAACTACGTTTTCATCAAATTTCGAACGTGAACAAAGCTTTGGACTTTATCAACAGCAAAGGTGTCAGACTGGCTGGGGTTGGTGCAGAAGGTAAGCCCGATCGATCGTTGATGTTTTTGGGTTGGGCTTTTCCTCTGCCATTAATTTAGACACATCATTGAAAGTTCCAATATTCTTATTTCATTTATTCTTAAAGTAATATTGCAAGAGTTTTTTGTTGCAAATATTGGGGCACAGCACTGGCATTACTTTCCACTCTGTAATCGCAATAAAATTGTAAACAAATCGAGGATTTCCGTGCTTGAAAAATGAAACCTGTTGGTTGGAGAAAAACGGGAAAACGTGATGTGACATTTTCGAGACTTTGATATCTTATAAACAGGTCCACATGTTTTTAATTTAGTTATTAATAATGTTCTATAGTTTGTTAGAACAAACCTTCATTGAAATGATATTGTGTGTATTGGGGTGTATTCTTTTCATTTATGTCATTGCTTTGGGTGTGTTGAAACTACTACTTTCATAATAACTTCTGATCTTGACAAAATTTAATTTTCTATCTCATAAGAAAACTAAGCAGTTTGAAATATTTCAGTCCAAGCAAAAGTCCTAGATAGTTCTAGCATGTTCATTCAACTTTTTATGTTATGTTGGTACTCAATTCTTGCAGGGTTATTCTGTCTTTTTAAATAAATAAATTAAGATATTTTGTCCTTGATACTTAAAATACTTGCTTCCTGTTTTACTTTTCAAATGATTGAAGGAAGTTACCTGGAAGTGAACTTGCTGCTGAAATTTGACAAGCAACACTTACTTTGTGATGACAGCTTATGCTTTCAACAAAATGAAAGTAATCATACCACACCATACTTGCATGCACTAATTGAATTGAGAAAGCACTAATTGAATTGAGAAAGCACTAATTGAATTGAGAAATTTACATACAACTAAATATTCTTCAACTCCCCAACAAAATAAAGTTTAAAACATTTATAAATGATGATATTGCTAACCTCAGCTGTTGCTAACCCCTCAGTTGTTGCTAACCTGGCAAAATTGAATTCATAACAAAATTCATGCATTGTAATTCTGAAAACAAGAAACATTGAGACCCTTTGAAAAAACTCCCCTGAAAATTGGTTTATTTATGCTAATTACCTGTCTAATAATTTTTGATGGTTGTATTCACCTTATTTACCTTGAAATTATATATTTTTGTTGCTGTAAATTTTGCTGATTATATTATGATTTATTTTGTACTATAGAGAGTCATGCAATTTTGTTTATTGACATAAGTGTTACTCAGTATAACATCTCATAGTTTCGTAATACTGTGAAATGATGACGATGGTACCATATAGTTCCAAGCTCTTGCTGATTTATGCTTGCATTAGAATTTAATAAATTGAATCTGCAGACGACTTACAGCTTGTCGTGAACTGTTCAAATGAGAATTTTACAGTGTATATTGTAATAACACATGTCTTATAAACTTAGGTAGATTACTTAACTTACAAATATCAGCTAAATGTTTTTCTTATCAATCAACTTTCTTTTTTTCTGTCAATAAAAGAATGGATTCGATTTGTAAGCCCAATGAACAGGCTCCTATTGGTATTTTCAGAGCTTTACCAGTTGACATGATAGATAGAAAGTATAGCTTTAAGATTTCTGAATCTTAGTAATTTTGGTGTTAGGATTGAGAAAATTGATGTTTGTTTTAAGTAAATACAATATGCATAGGGAATTAGAGTTGCAAATCCTGGAACATGATATGTACTGTATGTGCACTGCTTATATGCATTTGTGTGAATCACATGTGTTGGAAATGAAAGCGGAGTGTAATTTCTAAAAAGCTTGAATTGCTTCATTTTTTGTCTTATTAAAAAAGCCATGGAAAACTTTCATGAAATGATTTAAAAGTGCAAGAAATTGATGAATGGTTTTATTCTTTTATTCTAAAGTCAATATTATAATGTTTATTTTCTCATAATAGAAATTGTTGATGGAAACTTGAAGATGACTTTGGGCATGATATGGACAATCATTTTAAGATTTGCCATTCAAGACATTTCAGTTGAACGTAAGCTAATTTTTTGAATTAATGTAATGATAATTACATCATGATTCTTCATTATAATGTAATTTTTAAAGTTAATTGTTTTTTCTCACACCCCCACACTGTTGCAAATTACAATAACTATTTTAATAATTTTGTTGTTATCATGAAAGCACAATTTGTCAGTTTATTTATGAATCTGGTCACTGTATTCCAAAATAAATTTTGGTTCTCATAATTTTATTTTATTTTAAGAGTAGGGACACTCTGATTTTTTATTTATTTAATTTATTTTATGTATGGTTTTATGCTTTTAGCAATGTTAAACTTGTAATCATTATAAATTATAATTAGTAAATTTATTGTAATTTAGTTAGATTTTAAGGGAGACCCCTTGGAAATCAGCCTTTCGGTTGAAAAGCTACCTCCCCCTTTTTTGTAAATGAAAATGAAAATGAAAAAAATTGTTTTGTGTTAATTGCTATTCATTTACATAACACAATACATGAAAATTTAAACCAGTCATTACAAATGCTTTTTCATAAGGTAAGGCAACCTTTATATATGAAGAGGCTATGTTATGTTGAAACAATATGTATCAGTAATTTGAGAATTGGAAACCTTTTTGCATCATTTAGTTTTTGTTTGACCAATTCATTGGATATTTGGATGACATGTTTATTGCCATTTTGTTTAAAATTATTTCTTTCTAAAACTGAATTTAAATGTAGTTTTAATGATACCAAATCATTTGCTTTCGTTATGCTTATTTTTTATGTAATTATTTAATTTTAAGAGATTTTATTGCTCAAGGAAATTTGCAATTGTATATAATATTTTTGAAAATACTTGTTTATCAAATTTAACTGTATTTTAATGTGAAGAAATTTGAAAGGCAATTACCTTTTTTCTCCACAGAATTCTCTTCAAAGGAAGGCCTATTGTTGTGGTGTCAAAGAAAAACCGCCCCATACAAGAATGTTAATGTGCAGAACTTCCATATGAGGTAAAGTCTCAGTGGGTGTAATAATTAAAATCAACAGCCAAGCAAGGAACTTCCACTTTTATGATTGATCCCATCATTCCATGGTCTGATTCACCACAGGGGTCTTTGATATATTTACTTCATTTAGCCACCCTGGATTTAATTTTGTTCAATTGAATCTTTTAAAGAACAGAATGCTCCCAGGGTGTTACTTGCAGATCAAATTCATCTATATATATTTTCATAAAAACACATTGCATTTTTTTATTCTTTGTATAATGCAAAAATTAGAATTTTAAAATGTATTTACATATATAGATACCTGTATTTTGATGACTGATGTTTGGTTCTTGTCTTGTAAGAATAGTTGTTGTTTTATCATTTGATCAAAGTATGTCAAATTACTGCAGTGATGGGAGCATTGCTGCTAGGGGTGTGGGGGTCTGTCAAATGTCAAAGTGTGTCAAGTGACCCCTCTTCAATAATCAGCCATTCAAATAAAAAATGGGGACAAACATTTTGGCCTCTATATGCTGGCTCACCAATTCCAAAGGTTAAACAATAAAAAATAGATTTTAGACATAGATATGGCTTGGATATTTATTATCTGCTATTATTTGCAATCTGTATTGTTTTCCATTGGCACCTTTACATAAACCTTTACAGAGGTGATTGGTTATTGCACCTACAGGGTACAACAAGAGTTAAAACATATAATTTATATATGAATGGAGGGTTTCAAAATTATACCAGATTTTAAATGCTGCTTCTGAGCTACCATTTTATTTTTCTGGGATAGTTAGGAAACAATTTTTTTGAGACAGCCTGTATCTTTGAAGGATATATATTTTTTGCAGTTTCAAGGATGGATTGGCCTTTTGTGCTCTTATTCATAGACATAGACCAGACCTAATTGATTATGACAAATTATCAAAGGTATGTTAACACTTCATGATATTTGTTCATGTAAATGTTAAGTCTGTTGTCAACAGGTTTTTAAATCTTTTTGTTTGTTTTATTTGCTTAATGAATCAAGTTAATAGTTTATCATTTTCATAAATATGTAGTGTCAAATTCTTTAAAAATGAACAAGTTTGAAAAAACTATAGGAATAATAATTGAGTCCAGAATCGCAGCAGCCTGATGCCTTGTATTGCCAAAATTGTTATGATTTTGTATTTTTGCTTGTTAAAATTAACTGTGTATGAACTGGACAATTTCTTGACAAATTTTTAGGCTTTCTGTTAAATTACACACCTGGCCATGTTGAACGAAATCTAGTTTCTTAACTTTGCTATTTGCATATAAGATCTTGCTCACAAACTTTTTTGTCCCAAGCAGAGGTTCGCAACATCTGGAACCAGGACAGCAGTGACAAATAAAGCAAACTAGTAGCTGTGCCTGTGTATTCATATTTGAAATGCCCCACCATAGTGCAATGATTTATCACCCTAGAACCTTTCCAGCTAAAACAGTCACAGGCTTGGAAAAACTTTTTGACCCTCGTCCCAAGTGCACACCCCACACAAGTTTTCAAGCATAAAAATAGCAGAGTAATTTGAAGAGGGAGTGGGCCTAATGAACCTTAATTTATTTTGTCAAGTGCAATTTTTTAAAAATATTACCACATTCACACAATGATGAAAGATAGCTATCTGGAAAACAATGAACCATTTCTTACAACATTTTTGTTCTTTTTTAGAAAATTGTATTTATATTTTCAGATAGAATACACTTTTAAATCTCACAAGACGCTAATTATTTTAACTATTGGCATTGTCATTCTCTTTTCACATTAAATCTGTTAATATAACTAATTTTTTTAACTATTGGCATTGTCATTCTCTTTTCACATTAAATCTGTTAATATAACATGCAATGCTTGTTTTGGCTTCAGATATTGAATGTGGTTTGTTTGAAGGGATTCAGATGGTTTTGTTGTTTTCATTTTAAACTGATGAAAGGCACTTATCACAACAGCAAAGCTTATATTGTTTGTCCACTGAGCTGTCATACAAGTAATATTGATTTAAAGACCCTCTTGTGTACATAAAGTACATGCTGTCACGCAAACTTGTAGAATTATTCAGGGATGGGCAAATAAATAACATTTTGAAATTCACCACATGTTTGTCCAGATGGAGAGAATACAAACACTGTATTTTGTAATTTGTATTGTTTTATGCCATGAGAAGGAAAGTAAATTCAAACTACGGCATTGCAGTACTTTTGTCGTATAAAAAGAAGCAAGAGAAGACCAAAAATGTTGATTAATACTGATGGTGGTACCACATTTGTCTTTTGAAATGGTTCTAAGACAACTGAAAATGCTGCTTTTTTAATATTCCACAGTATCTTTGTCGTATAAAAAAAATCAAGAGAAGACCAAAAATGTTGATTAATACTGATATGGCGGTACCACATTTGTCTTTTGAAATTGTTCTAAGACAATTGAAAATGCTGCTTTTTTAATATTCCACAGTATCTTTGTCCTATAAAAAAGCAAGAGAAGACCAAAAAATTTTCCTGTGTCAAAAATGTATGAGACAGCTATGTTCAGGGATAGGTTTCCTTTCTATCGGCGTATTTTTTGCATAAGTACTTTTGAATTTTGCCGTTTTGTAGTTTAGCCGCAAGATTTCTTATCTCAGATAAATCTTCCACAATCTACCACCATCCGCCAGCATCTGATTGCTGCATTTTTTACACGCACGCATGTCTTATTGAAAATGTTTGAGGTTTTTGGCCCATGATTTGATATTTACACTTGACCCTGAATTTTGATTAGAAATTTAATGTGACGTGCCAGGGGAAATGTCCAGACAGCAACAAGCACAGGCTTGCTCTTGCTCTTTGACCTGACACCTGAAGACATTTGTACCATGTCAACATCTTCATTGTAGTTCCTATTTACTCGAGGAAGTTATTTTATCGTCTTGGTTTGATTTTTAACATGTTAGGTCTTGAGCAATGCTATTTTTGGTCAATTCATGGATACGGAGAACGTTTCTGTCAACCAGGAACATTAAATTTCATTTTAAATATTCAATAATTCTTAGAACTGAAATGACGTGAATGAACTGTTCTTTCAAATATTACTGTTAAATTCAGACCATTAAAAATCCCGGGAACCTGGGAATTTTTTTAGTGCTCATGTATGTATATTTTTCTGATATTATGTTTAGTTTTCGTTTCCAGATACATAATAGATTTACGGAGATCTGGTTAAATCGTTGCTTTCTTTAAGTCATTGATCGTGCTTTTGTTTTGTACTCTTGATTCAAGAAAATAAAAAAATAAAATCTTTGCCCTCTAATAATATAAACGAATTATATTTCATGGAACTGTGAGATGACTTGAGACTCTGACATTTTATTTATATTTATTTTTACTTCGGTGGGGTTACGCTCTTGTTTTTAACAGTAATTATTCTGTGAAAAAAAGTGTAAATTTCCGAAACAGATTTATCTTCCATTCAAAGCTGATATTTATTTTTCATTTTTGTGCTCAAGATTAAAGCTGAAAGAAGGTACTCTGTTTGAATGGCATAAAAAAGACCATACATAAGCCCCCAAAGATTGTTCATGCTATTATCGGATTAGTTTCATCATAATTTCCAGTTTAGTTTGTTAAAAGGATTTTTTCTTACAGGAAGATCCAACCACAAACCTGAATTATGCTTTTGAAGTCGCTGAGAAACATTTGGACATCCCAAAAATGTTGGACGCAGAAGGTAACCATGTTTATGCGATGTTTAATCTCTCCCCCCCCCTGGGAGGGCTATGATCACAAGGCTTATTGCAATTGCTCAAAAATTATTAACAAATTTCACGTTTTTTTTTTATAAGAACAGTTAGATTCGGTTTCAGCCTAGATTTGTTGTTATGTCTGAACTGATTTTTACAAACTTGCTATCCCCACACCCTTCTCAAAAAACATCTTTAAAGTGTGTTTCAGGTCAAGTGCTCACTACCCCCAACCCTTTAACCCCGGGAAGGGCCAAATCGCCCATTGAAAAACAACGTAAAACATCGAATTTTCAAGAGGTAAATGCGGACAAAACTTAGTATTATCATACCCCCTGCAAAATAATACTTGCATAGGATTTGCCTGTTAATTGAAAATAAATCCGGCCGTGAAAGGGTTAACGTAAGTAATTTTTGAGATTGACCCAAAAAATTGACCCAAATGTCAGCCTAACGTTTGTTATAAAGATTGTTCTTATGAAAAACACGTGATTAACTTTACATTGGTTTGGTAAATGCAATAAACATGTTTTTGAAATTGATTTGAATGAAGAGATGTATAATAAAAAGATTATTTGGGGCATGGACGTTGAAAATACAACTAATGTAAAGAATTCTGGACCGTCTTTTCGTGTTGCTTTGAAGATGTTCTACCCAGTACCTTTCTTTGAGAGTAAAATGATTTTCCAAGGATTTGCTCTTATGAAGCCCAGGGTCTTAATTTTAAAGAATGTTGGATTCGTTTTGCGAGAACATTTCCTTTCTAATTTTGAAGATTCAACACTGAAAATTAAACGTTCCGTTGAGATTGAACCAGTGACATTTGAATTAACCAATCGGAACGGTGAAAATAAATATTTTAATGACCAAATATTTTCTCATTGTAACGTTTTACACGTCACTACTTTTTTGCACTAATATCTTCTGACAAATTGAATGAAAAATGCTTTTTGGCCAATCTAGACTTGGCCTATCTTTTTGGCATATCTTTTTGACCAGCAGTGATTTTGTTATTTTGACTCCAACGGGATTTCGAGAATATAACATACCTGTTTATACCTGTTTATATCATACATTGAAGAAAGATAAACATTATAAAGTAGAAGAGCATAATAAAGCAAGACGGCTTGGAGACATATTAAGTTGTTGCCACGCGTTTCACAGTAATTTGTTAACATTAAGTTTTTTCTAGACTTCAATGGTCGTAATTATGCAGAGCTAGAAAATTAGAGAAACTTTCTGGATATTCTGGACTTGGATTTTCGCCTTTTAATCGTAATTCTAACTTCAAATAATGATAAATTCGAAGTTCTATAATAGAAGTTTTAATGCCTCATTTCAAAGTATCCCAAAATGTTGAGATTTCTAAGTCCAGAATTTGTGTTATAATATAAACAGTGTAGTTATTTTCCTCATCGTCAACGGAAGTCATTATTAACTGAAATTTGAAGTCTGAATCACGGTTGTCACGTAATTTCGGGAAAACGTTTTTAATTACAGCCAATTATCGCACCGTAAACAGATCCTGATTTAGCCGGACTTTTCAAAATCCGAATCGTTCTCCTATTTATTGTCTTATTCAGTTGTGAAACGTTTGGGGTTGATTTTTATTGGTCTTAGCAATACATTTGATTTGAAGTCATTTATTCTGTGCAGCCATGTTTTATTAATATTTGAGGAGTCACTATAATCAAGAAAAATCCTTGATTACCTTTTTCGAGTAAATATTTTTTCTCATATGAAACTGCAACCAGCCTCGATTCAGAGAATTTGAATTGCAAGCAAACAATTATTAATAATGAATCAGTCATAGGAACCTTAGTATTTTATCCTGCTATCACCTTGTTTACATTTCCACAATCACATTCATATAAAATTTTATTTTGTACTAATCATAAATGCTAGAAGTCGATCTACTTTTTTTAGAATGTAAAGAAATCAATTGATGAATGAAATAAGAAACAGTTCCATTGCACGAGCAGATCAATCCAGCTGACAAATTAACTCACATCTAAATTACACGTTTTTTGTTGATATGCAACTGCTTTATAAGCAATTGTGCTGAAATTTGCCTAAAAATTAAGCAACCAAATTTCTGAAATAAGATAGAAGTAAGCAACTCACAAGTTAGCAATTGGAGCAAGCCACGGGCTTTTGTAGCAGGGCGCTGTGGCAGTAAAGGGGCTTACTTCTAAGCCCCATCACTATTTTCAATTACTCAGTACCATTTTTATTTATTATCTATTCCCAGGACTAACCATTTAAGCAACCAGTTAAGCCACTTGAGTTCCAAATTTTGGATGAAATTAAGCAGCTTTAATACTGCCCAAAATCCTAAGGTCCTTATGAATAAAAAATCTTGTAAATAAACAATTTTTTTTATCGTTTGACGACGATAAGATAACGTTTGACGTTGTTTGTTCATTGGTTTATTTGAAGGCTTTGTGTAGAAAACAATGGCTACAGGAGGATTTATTCGTTCATTCGTCAGTTGCTTTGTTTATGTTTTGAAAATAGCCAATCATTTCGATATATTTATGAACACGTGATAAAACATTTGTGGTGTAATTGGCTTATTTGAAAATGCAGAAAACTTATTGATAGATCAAACTTTTTGTTCGTCGAAACAACATCATCAAAGCACTACTGGGTGTCGGTTAATTTTAACGTGCCATTGTAAATCGTGTTGACGTGCCACCATCATAACTACGCCAATTACGATAATTAAAGTTGATAAGTCAGAAGGACTAGTTACTATGCCGATCACGATGATTAAAGTTGACACCTTCGTCAGTGGGACTAAATTACTAGTTAAAAGCTTCCAAAAATTTGCCAAAAATTATTTTTAACCAGCTTAATCCCTCTGACGAAGATATCAATTTTAATCATCGTGATCAGCATAGTACACGGTTTATGGTAACCTGTCGAAGATTATCCGTTTTTCGGCGCACCCGTCAAGATCAAATAAAACTATCCGACTTCTCTTTTTTGTGATTCTGATTCAGCGGGGCACAATTCTGTCTCTCCCTTCCCTCTCTCCCTTCCCTCTCTCCCTTCTCTCTATGCAAAAAAATACAATGATTTAAATGACATTGTATCAGTTGAACGAGGATTTCAAACTGTCTTTAAGAAAAAAGGAATTATTTGATATTGATATATATTCACAGTTTTTAACCATTTATTATACGATTAATTATAAAAAAGTATTTACCTGAGTTGATGTGATTATAAGTTGCTAATTTTATTTCTTAGATATGGTAGCTAATGTCAAACCAGATGAACGTGCTGTTATGACATATGTGTCGTGCTATTATCATGCTTTCTCAAGTTCCCAAGCAGTAAGTTCAAACAACTGTACATAATAAAGAAAAAATATAACTACATATAGAGAATATATATATACATTCTTTTGTTTGTATAGCATATTGGGAACATTCGTTTTGTGTTATGGAGCATTTTGCTATAGATAATAGATTGAGTACAGTTATCGAATAATCCCCTATTCAATTAAGCCCCCACTTCAAAAATCATTTTTACAATTGTATGAATTTTTTTCAGATTTTAAATTTGTTTTTAAAAGTAATCTTTCAGGAAATTTTGTATGATTTTGTCGAAAGTGACATTGTTTATTATGTTATAAATTGCCAATGTCAGGCAGGAAATTTGTAGGCAATATTTGCTTACACATATTCACAAGCACCAAGTAATATTTTCTAGCCATATGAGCCTCTCCCTTTTCGAATGACCTTTCATTGGGTGGTTGGATTTTACATAGAATACATTCTTGGTCTGGTTAAAACAGTGCTACATAAAAGATAAAGGCAATCAACACTTTTCTACACATTATGATTATATACTGTTAGACTGATTATGATTATATACAATATTAAACTGACTTATAAGAAATCATAGGCTGATTTTTGGTGAAAATTTAAAAACTATTTTTGAAAATTTATTAGCAGAGTTAATTTAAAAAATGGAAATCATTTCAGATAACAGTGGAGTATTGCTATGACTTTTCTATCAAATTTTTGACACTTTATTATTGACAAATTATTGAAATTTTTATTATATTTCAACGTTACCTTTTGTAACGGTACTCGCAATATCAGCTTTTGTGAATCATAGTTGAAAATTAGTTTGTTTTTCTCTTTTCCATTGATTTATCAGTTAAAATTCTCACATTCTTTTTGCTCTTTGTCGTTGTGCCTTAATTCTTCATTGCAAAAACACGTTTAAGGCTTAGTGATCTACTGTACTGTTTCATGAGCCTCCTTCTCGAATAAGCTCCCACCCCCAGGGGATTATACGACTCGAGGATTTCCGCAATTTGCAAAAATCATGAAAATTACTATTCTTTTGATGCATTACTGATTAGGATGATTGATTGATTTAAATTTATTTCTTGCTGAATAAATCAGTTGATCAAAATGTTTTGTCATAGGCCGAGACTGCTGCAAAAAGAATTGTCAAGGTGTTGAATGTGAACCAGGGAAATGAGCAGGCTATGGACGAATATGAGCATTTGGCATCAGATGTAAGTATGTTAACCAAATCATTATAATATCTATGGAATTCTGTTTTTCCTGGAGCAGCTTGGTCACATATTTTCTCAGGGGCTGAGATGCATACATAATTAAACCAATCAAGTGGATATATATTAACAGCAAGATATTCAAGATATAAAATGCAACGGCAATAATGAAAAGCTAAATTTGTTAAAGGCATTATAATGGATACTTCTTTAATAATAAAATTAATATAAATTAGTTTCATATATATAGGACAGTTAATATAGTCTTTTCAAGGATTGTTTTGTATTTTGATATATAACATAACAGTTATTTGTAAAGTCACATCACACTATGACGAAGACATCAGTTAGAAAGGCCTCAGTGTGCTTGTAAAGTTTTCATCTATTTGCCTCTGCTCTCATATTATTTTATAAATATATATAGTTGTTTGCCTTTACAAATATTTATATATGAATGCAAAAATTTACTTGCAGATACATATATACATTTATTATGTTTCTTTTTTAGCTTCTTGATTGGGTCAACAAAGTCGTTCCGTGGCTTGATAACAGGGCACTTGATGACAACACACTTAAAAGTGTTCAGGCAAGAAGAATTAATTTATATTTAGTAAACAAAGATTGTTACAGCTTGAAAAAAGATTAATACAGTAATTATCGCTCTGTCGTACCTTTGAGCCACACTTTTTTGCCTTTATCATTTATCACTCTATCGTTTCATTGCCTTCCTTGCTTTCTCAGACAAATATGATTGGTTCCCTTAATGCTACATTTTTCATCTTTCTATTTCAAAATTGCTTTTTGGCCAAAGTAGTCATAATCCTGTAAAGCCCTGTATGTCATGGCGAAATATTAACAAGCTATAATGTTGTCGTTTTTCTATTGTCTCACGTCGTCTTGGGTTGTTTCCGAACATCATAGTCAGAGTCAGGCTTGTGTGTATATTTATTTTATTTTCCTTCACAATTACGTAATTTTTCTAGGATAAATTGGAAGAGTTCAGAAATTACAACAGAAACGACAAGCCTCCGAAAGTTTTAGAGAAAGCGCAACTTGAAACTCTTTTCAACACACTGCAGACAAAATTACGACTGAGTAACCGGCCTGCTTATCTTCCATCAGAAGGAAAAATGATTAATGTATGTCATTTTAGTTATTTTAAATCTTTCTTATTTCTCAGATTTATGATTTTTGGTCTAGAATTAATGAAGATCTTTTTTCGCTCTGAATTCCTTGAAAAAATTAACTTTGATTGCATACATACACATTATAAGAAAATATGATTTTGCTGTAGGCAAGAGTTTGGGTTGTTCTCACTACGTTTCAGAATACAATCAATATTTGAATCCATTGAAATTCGATTATCGAACGCAGGCTTTTCATGAAACGGAGCCGCAATCTTAAGCCAAATTTTCTATTACTTTGCTCGAAGAGAGATTGTGGTCGTATCTTATCTTTTAGATAAGTCTCAACAATTTTAGTCTTAAGAGCTTTTGTTTTTAAAAACTATTTAGCCTTTTTAACATTGAATATTCTAGAAAATATAAGCTCCAGACTTTTAAATGTGTAACCTAGATGTACCGTGTACATTTTTGTATACCTTGTGACAAAAAGAAATTAAATCGCAAAAGGTCATACGACTTTTAAGGATAGTTATTTAAGGATAACTTTTTTGTCTTTATTATTATTCCTGCATTTTTATATGGTTACAAATGCACAAGAATAGCATGTTTCCATTAATTACATTAAATGTTTGAAGAATTATTAATCAAGTTTTCCAGTGATTCTGATATGACTTTTCCATAACGAAATTAAGAATGGTTTATAAAATTAATTTGAAAATTTGAGTCATTCGGTACAGTATATATATATATATATATATATATCGACTAATAATAATGTCCAGTTCAATTCCTCCCCTGTCCACCCCCCCCCCCGGTCAACTTCGATTTCTAGTGAAAATGTCCGGGGCAGATAATTTTTGCAAATACCCGAGAGTGTCTCGGAGGAATGTCAAGGTGGGAATTGAACGAGACGTGGATGCGACTTTGGTAGCTTAACTTAAGTGCAAGATTGCTTCACAAGTGTCAACGGCCTATTCAAGGTGAAAGAAATTATAGCTTTTACGTCAGTCTTAGTTATGTACTGTTTATCTAAATTCGAAGAATTATTTTAAAGCCATTCTTACTTTTTGTAGGCCGTATTATTACGTAGTAAAATTTTAAAACATCAGGGGGTAACCACTTGAAATTAAAGTAGTTCGTATTCCATAATTGTGCCAACTTATTTTATAATTTATACCTCCTGGTAAGATTGCAGTGATAAGCGAGGTTATTGTTTTTTTTAATTCTTGTGATTGCTGCCGTTCAGCTAGAGACAGTTTTCAGTGTAGGCTTCGTTTTAAAAGATTGCGATTTTGAACTGAGGCTACTGAATGGTAAATTTGCTTTTAAGAATTTTATTTGCTCTTTAAAATGTTTTAATCGAAGTTAGATTCAATTGCTGGTTTTCATTTAGTTGCAGAGAAAAAGAAAACTTTAAATTGGAAAATCGCTGTTATCGGTACATTTATGGACAACAGTTTATCATACATTTTATGTTGGAAGTTAGGTTTTGTTTTTACAGCTCTTTAGAAAATCTGCTCTGTGAATCTGTTATTTATGCAAGAAAATTTGATTTTAGGATATTCACGGTGCGTGGAAAGGCCTTGAAGATGCCGAAAAGAAGTTCCAGGAATGGATTTTTGCTGAAATGAGACGGTAGGCAACATTTTTTGTTATGTCTATGTTACAAGATCGTTCTTATGTTACAAGAAGTTTTCAAGTAACCTATTAAAGATAAGTCGAATGTTTTTAAAGGCTTATTATTAGAGCTTAACGCAGAGGTGATGAAGTGTTGTTAACTTTTTATTTTAGCCTTGAGAGATTAGACCATCTTGCTATGAAATTTAAGCACAAATGCGATATTCACGAGGGATGGACAACTGGCAAAGATGATATGTTGAAAAAAGAAGATTACGCTGATCAAGGACTAGCTTCCCTTTTGGTATGTGAGATGAGATTTTCTCCTTAATTTTTTTGATTTATTTTGCAATAATTTAAATTTCTTTCAAAGTTTTCTAGTTTTTAAAATACGCATGTTTGCATATAGATATGTATATATATGCTTTTTCTTAAATTTTTCAGGCTTTTAGGAAAAAACACGAAGCCTTTGAGAGTGACTTGGCTGCTCAGCAAGACAGAGTTGAGCAAATCGTTGCCATTGCTCAAGAACTCAAGTAAGTGGGCTATTTGATCACGGATTTTCTACGGTCCAGTGGCCGGTTGATTAGGCATGGAGCATAAATATTAAGCAAAGTTATTTTGAGTGGACAAGCAAAGTTATTTTGAGTGGACAAGCAAAGGTTAACTAGAAATTGTTTTAAATAAAAATTGAATGAGATATATGCACAGTATCTTGCAAGTATTGCTAATTATTCAATTTTAACTGACATAAATAGAGTTTCTAAAATTACTGATTTAATATGTATATTGCTTGAATTGATTGATTGGCTGATTAATTGATTGATTGATTGTTTGTTCATAGTGCATTGGAATACAGTAAAGTGGATGATGTCAACACAAGATGCCAGGTAAATTTGTACTTTTGTTTTTTGTATGCGTTATATATAAGGCGTTGAAACCTAGAACTACCTAGATTGTTTACTTGTTTTAGGGAGCAATTTTTAGTGGAGTCGGAGGGTAAATAGGTTTTTATATCTTGGTAATGAACATTATATATATATATATATATATAACTTATTTTAATTTAACGAAATCATTAAATATGGCGCTATTCACTAGATATTGAATTTTCAGTTGAGAGGTCTCTTGTAACCACCAGGTAAAATATATAATACAATGTAAAAATATATATTGTCGTTGCAAATTTCATAATGCTTTTGCTTCTGTAGTTTTTGAGTAATCAGTCAGGTTATACTTTATCAATTGCAGAAAACCAACTAATGGGAAAACTTTTCAACACGAAAACGTCACCTTCAAACCTTTGTATTTCAAAAACCAAAAAATTATCCAAAAGCCAAGAAAGCTCGAGTCTTTTCTTTATAAATTACTTGGTATTAAAGAATGTTCGTGTCATATACACTTTAACTTTATGTCTGCTTTCCTGATAAGGTTTATTTATCAAGTGATTTGCAAGTGAATTTTAGAGTACTTCCATAGAGTATTGAATTTAGATTTTATCATTTGAGCCACAAAAAAAGAGATGCTTTATTTAACTGTACTCTTATGACACACATTTTACAAAATTATGTTATTTTTTCAGTTTATTATCTATTAATTAATTAACGTTTATGATTTTTGTGTGAAAAATGATACTTTTTCTTTAAAAGAAAATCTGTGACGAATGGGATAGCTTGGCTCAGCTGACAGCTCTGAGACGACAGGCAATTGAGGTAAGTTTTAGGCTGTAATAATTTATCCATAATTTATCCATAATTTATCCATAATTTATCCATAATTTATCCATTTTTAAGGTCGAGAAGAAGATTTTGCTGTAATGTATTTTATGCTGAATTAAAGTACATCTCTTTTTCTCTTTTTTTAAAGGGGAATTAATTTTATTCATCACATTATAATTCTGTTTTATGCAAAATCCTGTTCAGAAAGACTTATTTTATTTTTAAGGATCGCATTACTATCCAAGAACGACTGGACAACATGTGGTTGGAATTTGCCAAAAGAGCTGCTGTAAGTTTGCATCATTATTAAAATATTTTACTTTCAAATATTTTGTTAATTTTAATTTGCTAAATTCTATCACATTGTTGGTGCGCTTGAATTTTCACTTGAAACAGCATATTGATTTGTGATGTTGTTTATTACAGCCATTTAACAATTGGATGGCCGGCGCAAAGGAAGATCTCATGGACATGTTCAGGGTTCACAAACTTGAAGAAATTCAGGTGAGCACTGCCGTATGACAATAATCAATTTGTGGTAGAATACAGAAACCTATATACGATTGATAAACCATGTATATATATATATATATACTTGATGCATTCTACACAACCTTTTAAAGAAGCAAAACCAGAGCCAAAAATAAAGAAAAGAAATTTAATTTATCTTTTATTTATTTTATATTTGGTTCTGGAACTCAGGGGTCAAATCTGCCATAAATACATATGTATATATATATTAATGTGTTGTATTCTCATTATTCTACAAAACTTATGATAGTCTTACTTCAATCGTCGTAGCACTTGTGTCGTATCATAAATGCGATCAAAATTCGTCTTGGATTTAAACGTTAAACTTAACTTGTACATCACTCAGCTACCTTGTCAAAAGCATCAGAAACTTGAGTTTGACTCAATTTCTTTCAGGCCTGGTGTCAAACGATAGACTGAAAATGGATTTATCATACTTGAATCGACATAATTGTGACATATAAATTGAGCCTCAAATTAGGAAACATATTTTCGTCCCAAATTAATTGTTTCCTATTTTTCATTTGTTTTCAGGATCTGAAAAGTGCGCAGGAACTATTCAAAGCCAACATGCCTGCTGCGGAGGAAGAATACAATTCGATTATGGGTCTTGGAAGACAAGTTGCGGAACTTGCAGGACCTATTGAGAATCCATACACGATTATCACAATGGATGTAGGTCTTGATTTAGTTAATCAATCCACATTTTGAGTTAAGGCTGCTGTTGTATATATGGAAATTTATCAACAATTTATCAATATTTATGATTGCAGAATTAGATTTTACAAACAAGTGTAAATTCAGGAACCAATTTTAGCATTTTTTCATATTTTTGTTAATCTTATGGCAATACAAAGTATTTATGTTCATATATAAAAAGGATTTGACTGCGATCGCGACCGCAAAAGTTTGTTAGGACTGATGTTACTTAAGTTTGGCAAAAGTGCCGGCAGAAATGGTTTCAAGACTAAACTTTGTGTGCAGAAATCCAATTCAAGAGTCTTAAGTGCAATACTTGAAAATTTAAGTAAATTTCCATAATGGCAGTCGTTATGGAATTAGCTTAAAAAAGGTTTATTCATTCAATAAAATTAGGTTGATTCCAGTTATTGTTGTCTCAGCTAAAAGTCTTATTTTCATATCTACGGGTACAGCAAGGTCTGGCAAGAAACTATTGTTTACAAGTATTTTCCATTGCTTTCATAGAAATTTCTGCTTGGGGGTTTTTTATATGCGGTGTTTTGCTGTACTTCAAGAAGAGTTTGCTTTCCGCCATCATAATTTTATTTTATGTTTAAAGGGGCCACTGTTTGCCTGACTGAGTAAACGTAAAAAGTTGAAAAATTTCGTTGTAATTTTTAGTTAGCCGTCTCATACCTTGATTTTCTTTTAATTAGCAGATAAATCATTTTTATGATTTAGACTAGCGAGATTATTTTTATTGAGCGAGAAAAAAGTATGCTAATTCAAAGCAAAGGCATCTTTGTCTGATCGACTTCACGCTGTAGCATTTAATTCACGGAATTGACTTTCCACAAATGTTCTCAGTTCATTTTAAAATCTAAAGAAACACATTATTTTCATTTTTGTTAGTTGGATGCTTCAGATTTATGTCGCAAGGTTGGGTGATATCTATGTTTATCTTTCTAGAATTTTTATCTATCGTTTTCATCGCCTAGTAACGAACATAATTTGCAGGATTTCCCAGAAAAACGGCTGACTTTTTTTGGCCCGTCTGGTAAAGTATTAATTTTTTAGAAATTTTAAAGTGTTAATTGAATTTCCTATTTTCTTTGCTACAGGATTTATATGCAAGATGGAATGAAGTTCTCGAATTAGTACCAAAGCGAGACCAGATGCTAGATGATGAAATATCAAGACAACACAGTATCTTTTCAAGAACTTTAAAACTACAGGTTCCAGGTTTTTAAAACCAATACCCGTCACATCGAGAGTAAATTAACTAATTCTGATAATCATTAAATGTTTTTTTAATAAAATCAAAGTAGATTTCATGTTGAATATGAACTACGTGAAATCTTTAACAATCTTTAGACAACGAACAGCTTCGCTTGCTGTTTGCAGACCAGGCAAATAAAGTTGGAGCTTGGATAAGTCAAAAATCTAGCAATCTTATTGAGATCAGTTTGGCAGCACAAGGAACACTAGAGGTATGTATCCAGGGAGTTGATATGATAGTACACTTTTAGTGGTAACTGGGCTGAAATTTGATGTATTATTATACAATAAAGGTTTTCTTTGTTGATTTGATTTGATCTTACAGGGGCTGCTAAAGTAAGATGTATTAAAATACACCTTAAAATTTTGTCTGCACAAATATGTTTTGAAAAGACTTTAACGGAGGTCTAAAAATGATTGCTTCTGATTGGTTAAAATTTAGGCTTCGTACGTGTTTTACTTTTTTGCCGATAAGGAAGAGAGAATTTTTTTTTTCTCAATTTTCTTTTTCATTCCAAATAGTAATGTCTTTAAGCGTGTTACTAAATTCAGCTCTAAATATTGGTGACAAAAGACGCCAAAATGGTAAATCTCGTATAAATGATAAATTTGTTAATTATACGCGCCAGGCTGTTGCCATGTTGACAGTGTTTAATTATTTGACCCAGGGTAGATTTGGTTTAATTTGTCCTGGCAGATAGTGGAGCATATGAATCGAAGTGGCGTTAGAATGGAGCGCCTGTCATGTTGTGGAGCCCATATCACTTTCGGCACTAAATAGTGGAGACTTAACGTACGTGGACTATCCCCAGATACATGAAAAATAAGAATTGTACATTTTATTCTTGAAAAAGTCTTTTTGAAATGTGCATTTTAAGAACGAATAATATTTGTCACATGTCTGGGGATAGCTCGCAAGGCTTGGTGTCTATGTTCTAGTGCCAACCCCATGGTAGTGATTGATGCCATGGGGTCATCATTGATATAGAGGAGACATTAAATCGACGGCAATGATTTAGATGTCGAATTTGCACCCAGATGTTGTTGTTGAACAAAATTTAATGTTATGTAATTCGACACGGCAATAACAGGCGTATAAACTATGCCTAAATGTTTTCATGCAACTCCATATCTTGTTTGAATTCTCTTGACAATTATATGATGAAGTGAGTTTATAATCTTCAGGAATGCACAGATGTAAATTAATGCAATTCAAGTACATAGATTTCTTGTTCATTGTTTTTGCTATTTAACTGATTGTGCTTAATTCGTTTTTTAGGATCAACTGCAATCACTGAGAGACACTGAAAAAGACATCACAAATTACAAACCGAATATAGATGGTCTAGAACATACTAATCAGGTATTTGAATATTTTGTTGACTTTCCCGCTCCGGAGGGAGGGGGGTGTACATGTCCCACGGTCGGACGGGGGTGTGCCGCTGAGATTTTATAAATCCTTAATGTAAAAATATCACCCAACATTAAGAATAATTCTTAACATCTTGCCCAGCATTAAGGCATTTTGCTACAAATCATACGCATGTTTAGAGAACTGACTGCCTTTAAATCTATCCATATCAGCAGCGCATACCCATTCTAAAAATCTATTAAGTATCCCCATAGATTTGCTGCAGAATTTGTCATTAATTTTAGCAAATGTTGTTTTACATTTCTTGACGACTTTGTTGTGACAACCCGTGTTATAAAAGTGACGTAATTTCTACTGGTTGTTGATTTCTGATTGATGAATTATTTGGATATAGAATGAGTTTAAGGGCAAATATAATGCCGGCAAGCCTTTTAAACTTCACCTTTTAGATTGATTTTTCCAGCATTATACTGTATAAACCTGCATAAAAGACCTACCTGCATAAAAACCTACAATTACTGATCTCAGCATGATCTCTTATTTTACATACATCGAGTATATACTGTATATCATTAGGATATAAAGGTGGGGGTGAATTCAGTAGATTACTATAAAAGGAGGTGGGGGTAAATTCCATAAAAAAAATTGGGTTACTTGTCATATCTATAAACCCTCTCATCAACTTTAAATGTTTCAAAGTTTATAAAGTTGATGAAAATATTTCACAAAATTTCAGCCTGATGGTTCAAAATTACTGTAGGTTTTTTATGTGAGTTTTTACTGTATAATGCTGGAAAATGCAATCTTATAGGTGGGTTTTGTATATTGATTATAGTTACAGACTTACAGACGGCTAAGAATATATTGTATATATTATAGATTAAAAATTATTAAATCATTAAAGATTATGTTATTAATTATAGACTAATATTGTATTAACTGATTTCACATTTATTTTTAGCTTGTACAAGAGGCGATGATCTTCGAAAACCCACACACACCATTTTCGATGGAGGTAAGTTCTGATTGAATTCTTCATTTTCTTCGTTTCTTGTCACTAAAATATACTGTTTCTGCGAACTAAATTTTTTATTTGATTGAAAATGTTAATGTTTATTCCGTTAAAATTAGCTTCATTCTTTACTCTCAGGCATTGAGAATCAGTTGGGAACAGCTTCTAACAGCCATTGCAAGAAACATCAACGAGATCGAGAATCAGGTAAGTGCTGCTGAAAATGTTTCATGACCTCAAATGAGATTGTTTTTGAATTTGAATTTTTGAAATTATGTTTCCATGGAATTGTTTTTTAAGTACAGTAGAACCTCGATAACTCGAACCATCAAGGGAAACAAAAATTTGTTCGAGTTATTGGAAGTTCGAGTTATCGAGGGACAACTCGGCGCAGAAAGTTCGCACGGGACATCGGAAATTGGTCGAGTTATGGAGAGTTCGAGTTACCGGGGTTCTGCTGCACAATGCATTTACAGAACTTTAGTACAAACAAATCAAATCAAGAAATGTATATAAAGTTCTATCACGACTTTAAAATGAATTTCAAAATTCGAATAAATTTACCCCCATGAAATGTTGACATTTTAAGGTGTTTATCAATTGTTCTTTTGTGTGAAAGTGTTAAAGAATGAAAGTATTAAAATTCTCATTTTCAAAGGAAGGATCACTGGGTAGATGAGAGTCAAGCGGCTTAGTGATTAAGGCGCTGTGTTTCGAAGTCAAACTCTCTGTGAGAGCGCTTGTTTGGGACCAGTTGTCGAAACTTCTAGCTGTCTATCCTTTCGACGTGTTTAAATGAGTACCAGCTCAGCTGGTTGTAAGACTTTATCAAACCAGGGAAAGAAGTGGCGCCATCCTCTACCCGCCATGGGCAGCTGAAAACGAAAGGGAGCCTTGAAATTGCCTTCGACCTGGTGGTTGGCCTAATTATTTACTGGTTAGGTCAGGATTTCCATAGGCTCTGTGGTACCGTTTTGCGACTTCTTCCATTTTTCTTAGCTTTTATCAATGGTTATAAACAAATATCGTCATTTTAATTTTTAATTTATTTAATTTTTACAATTTTAGATCATGATTCGAGATTCAAAGGGCATCACTGAAGAACAACTCAAAGAATTCAAGCAATCATTCAACCATTTTGACAAAGTATACACGTGCCATTTTATTTTATCAAATTTTATATTCATTTCAGTTGACAGATTGCTAATTTTTTAACAGATGAGCATAATCATGTTTGGAAAATGCGTATAATTTAAACACACACACACACACACACACACATATATATATATATATATATAGTTTGTAAAATGCAAGTTGAATTTTAACTGTTACTCGCATTATTGCGTTAGAGAAGAAAGTTTTAAAAGATTTTGCGCGCCAAATTTAAAGTCGCGTTTGCCTGACTTTTAAGCTCTTACATATAATAATAATGTATAAATTTATATTTTTTACAAACTATGCGTCTAAGAAAGTTTCTCTCTTTAACCGGAGAACTCTCACCAGGTTCAATTATTCAAAACCAAGATGGCTACCTTGTTGCTACATTTTGTTGCTTTTCTTGTATATATATATATACATTTCAAAATTGCCTCATCTTATAAAATTCATAATTTTGACGTTGACCAAAAGAATTAAACTAAGAGTCAAAAAAATCTCAAAAATTTGAATTATCTAAATTAATGCTATGAAACAATTTTAAAAATAACTTGAATCGGTCAATAACTCAATTTATATGAGCTGTTGAAGAGGAAAACTCTTTTCGGGCTTACCCGATATATACAGATTTGTTTATTTAGTATTTTATTTAATAAATTTATCTTTCAAACAGGATAAAAGCGGTCTGTTGGAACCAAATGAATTTAGACAGTGTCTTGTCAGTTTGGGATACAATGTTGGCATTGATGAATCGGTATGTTATTTTTGGTTACACAAATTAAAAATATTTTTTGAGCGGGTAGAAGGGTTTGTGTCTATAAGACTACATACATATTTACAAGTTTTATCTTCCAACACAAAATTAACGTTTTGAAATATATTTTGTAAAGAATTAGAGGCTGTTAAAGGTAGCACACTCAGAAACATTTTGATTTTACAATTTAATTCCTTGAAAATTTATTTTGGTTCTTCAGGATGATGCGGAGTTCCAGCGTACAATGATGATTGTTGATCCAAATGATACCAAAAGAGTCAATTTCCAAGCTTTCCTCGATTTCATGACGAGGGAGCAGGCCGATTCAGACACAGCTGAACAAGTGATGGAATCTTTCAGAATTTTGGCTGGAGACAAGGTATGATATTACAATAGGATTTATTACTGCTACAGCTATATTGGGATATATTTGAATTATGCTGCCACTAAATGCAGTAAAATCCCGCCATTAAGTAAATAATTTATAAGGCTACTTTTACACTGCTATTTCTATTCATTTCTATTCTTTTGTTGACGAAAACGCTGCTCGCTCACACTGCTCCAGTAAAAACTGGTTATTAGCATATTCTAATGTCTCCGTTTTTGGTGTCCTTACTGAAAGCGGAGAGTCCACAAAACGTATCGTTTTCAAATTTATCCCTATTTGTCAGCGTATTGGAAAAAGTTTTGCTCTGTTTTCATATGAATATGGAGCAGTGTGAACGGGGGTTAAGAAGCCATAGGCTGATTGTTTGGCAAAGATTTCTAATTTATATTTGAAAGTTAATCTAAATGATAGAAAATAGTTCTAATAATAGAAGAGGATTAATATAACATTTGATTCTCATTTTCTATCAATGTAATCCTTTCATTAAAATGTTGTATTATTTTTATTTATTCATTTATTTATTTTCGTCATTTTCACTTTTTACTGAAGCGTAAATCATTTCTATTTATGCTGTTTTATATCCTTTACCGTATAAATGATTTGTTGTGCAATTTCATAACAACAACGACATTGGTGAAGTTTGAGAAATTTGTGTATAAAGTGCAAAATATTTTAATTCAAACGGTTATTAGAAAACATGGTTAATAACGAATAGTGTTCTCTGTTTTATTTGATGTACTAGAGCGCAGGGGATTTTAGTGAACCATAACATCGAGGTTTTCATATTACTGAGAAAGTCTAACGTTTCTTTATGTAACAAATTATTCTTTTTAGCAATACATCACTGCAGATGAGCTTCGCAGAGAACTGCCTCCCGATCAAGCTGAATATTGTATTGCGAAAATGACTCCATACATGGCAGCCGACGCTGTACCTGGTGCTTTGGACTACCGCTCGTTTTCAAGCGCATTGTACGGAGAAAGTGATCTGTAATCAAGGTAATCAAGGAGATGCCGTCGTTCATTTTGCAACAAAAATATGAACTCGATACAAACTTGAAGTGTTCCGCTTCTGTATTTTTTGTAAGACAGGCAAAGATCTGGATCCAGTTGTGACTCAGATTCAGGATGCTAACTCTTTTGAATATGATCTTGTTATAACAATAGTCTTTCGACGCTTCTCATCAGGACATATAACAAGGAAATGTAATCTCGCTTAATTAGTTATTTCACCTGATTTTCTTGGGTTCATTTTTGCGAATTAGTTAAATTGAATTAGTCAAATTGAAATTATGATTTTTGGGGAATCGGGAATTGCTTTGGGAATTCTCGTGTTATTTTCTTTCATCGATAGTATATAAAAAGCAATCATTTCCTTTGATATTGCTTATTTTATTTTTGTCTTGAAGTCTGTGGAAATTATGTGTGTTTATTGAGACCAATCATCGTTTTTAATAAAAAGAAAGATTTGTACGTACCTGCATTCAAGCTGCTGCAACGCGTCTTGAAATTACTTTTATTTAGTTTTGCGTTGTTTAGCAACAAGCTATATGGCCCTTCTCAAGATGAAAGGGTAGAAGTTTTTTTTTCAACGGCAAACTATCTCCATTCCTTCAAAATATATCTTAAATTACGAACAGATACTCTGTTGTTCGCAAAACTGAATCACCATTGATAACCTTGGCACAAAACACAGTCTGCGAGTGTTTTGTCTAAAGCTTGTTAATGCAAATTGAACAACTGAAAATACTTTTTATAGATGGAAAGTGAAACTTGTATGTGTATTTGGGAAATCATGTTAAACAGAGCAAAGGACTAGTATAGTTTTATGAGGTGAAAAAAAACTATTAGAATTAGAGACACCACAATCCTCAACGAAGGACATTAAATAACATTTTATTTCATAAAGTAACATGTTCGATACCAAACTCACACCAACTCTCACTAACTCGTACTGTGTACAGTCTAATTGTATCTTTGCTTGATGTCCTTCACTCCCTGGTGTGCGTGTTGTACGTCAAACAACGATGATATTGACTATATATAATGATTAAAGTCTTGACATGTTAAATAGAAAAACGCAATGTTTAAACGACGTTTCGAGTAATACTCGTAATCAGGTTATTATGGGATTTATAACCTGATTATAACCTGATTATAACCTGATGTCGAGTAATACTCAAATATGAATTTATTTCTATGTGCAATGTCAAGATTTTAATTATTATATATTACTAATCAGTATGTTTGATGGCCTCCACCAGGCTGAGCCAAACCAGGAAAAATGTTATGTGAAGTTGCTTTTTTAAATACCCCTCAGACCCACCTCGCTTTTGTACGTTTTCATTGGCTTAAGCGAAACTATTAAGATCCAAGTGAACATTCGACTGAATCCCAAGAGATTCAACGCAACAAAATGGAATTCGAATGACAAACGAATAATGAAATTGAGATTCAAATAACGAAAATGTAATTCTGTTGATGTCGAATAAATTAAGGAGATTAACAAAGTCGCCAAAAGGTTGAGGTAGGTACCAGGAGGGGAGAGGGTAAACTTATTACAATCATCAAAGTTATGCAAGGCTATACTGCGACTATAAAAATTAAGGAACATTTCTGTGCTTGGGTTAAAAGCCTTAGTAATTCGAACTTCAAAACAAGGACCAATTCGAAATTCTATAACAGAACTCTTCAAAAACTAATTTTAATCCATCCAAAAGATTTGGGATAACCAAGTTCAGAATTTATGCTTTTATATTACCAGATTGCGTGTATTTCTCGTCGATGGACGGGGTTGCCTCGAGTGATACCAGTTCAGTCAGTCTACTTCACAACTGAATGGAATTTATTTATTTTCCTTGTTGAATTTCTTTAATTTTCTTGAGTTTAGTAATAAATTGTCAGACTGCTGGGAAACACCTGTACTCGATGAAAGAAGGCAAAAACTGTCACACACGGTATGGCCATCGAATTAACTATTGTGAGGCAGAAAAGGTATTGCAAAGATTTATTTTGAGAATAGCTTTCCGTGATGCAAATATTTCAAATTTTATTTTCTCTGCAATTAAATTTGAACAAATAGCAGCGAACTTTAGTTAAACCTGATGGTTTTCTAACGGAAAAGACACCTATGAAACGTATGCTGCGAACCAGGCCGTGAAATTCAAGAGTAACTGCTATGTTAAAGGAATAACAAACATACCCAGTTTAAATAACAATTAAAATAATTTTAAGAAAAGATTTCAAATACTCGACTGTTTAATTTTGTATTAAATAATTATTGATATTAAATTTTGAGACCCAAATACATTGCGTATAAAAGATATCTAAATGCAAAGAAACATACGTATTACAGTCTTATTTCAATGAACTAAAACATTTCGCAGTAATATTCAGAATTTCAGATACATCGTTACATTAATATATAAAATCTCTTCTGCATAAAAAATAAAGATAACATTACAATGGCACAATTTAGCTGAGAATATATGAAAAGAAAAGTGGCCTAAATAATATTTTTGAGGGAGCGCTGTTGGACTACTCCTTTATAGTTTTTTCAGTTTTGAATTTAGGGTCTTTAAAAATATTCAAACTAGTGATGGTACGCTCTGCCACAAAACAATAGGTATTTGGTTGGTGCCTGGTTTTTTCTGAGAAACCCTTTCGCATGAAATCAGTCCAGATCTAATGAAAACTCTCAAAAATTGTCAGTTGAGGTTTATTTAAAATTGCCAAAAATACATATGGGCTACACATATGCTTCAATTTTATAACACTGACGACACACGAAGCTACAGTTGAAAAGAGTTGAACCTTACTATTTCAAACTCTAATTCGAATAATCCGAAGTAGAGTTAAAATTTTCTCGATATAGCGAATTTTCGAGATGGAAGCTAAATCGATACTAAAAACTCTGAAGGGATAAACAAAACAGTTAGAGTAATCGCACAATTCTCATTTTGATAATTCAATAATATTCAATGGCTATGTAATGCAGGGGTGGTAAGACCCTTCGTATAAAATCGATGGTTTTTTTTTTATAACACAAATTTATTTTATATAGGCTTTTGAAAAAAAAGTAGCGCAAAATCTTTACCTGTGAACAGCGAGGGAAGATTTTGTAACAATAGTGAAATTGACAGCCAATTTCAAAGCGATTAGCCATCAAAGACAAAGCGAATTCTTTCAAGCGGAAAGTCAAAACAAACAAAGCCATGTTTTGATTTCCTGCTTGAGAAAATTTTCCTTGTCTTGAAATTGATATATCAATTTCGCTAAAATTGAAATATCAATTTCGCTATTGTTACAAAATCTGTCCTTGTTCGTGTGAACTATTTTCAGCAAAATTGGCGAGTGTAACTTTCTCATCTATTGTGGTTTAAAATATTAAAGTTTTCAATTTCGTTTGTTGTCATTGTTAAACTCGCTACATGTTATCAGAAGAAATACCCTTAGTACCTGCCTGCAAATTTTGCTTAAATTTATGCGAAAATGTCAATTTATGCCGCATCAAGAATTCATTTTTTGAATTCTACATTGGCTAATCGTTGTTCATATTCGAATTAGGAATCTCTTGAGATTCATTCGAATGTTGATTTCCATGCTTATTGTTTCTCGTAAGCCAATAAAAACGCATATCCACTAGGTAGGTACCAGGGGTATATCGTATTGTAGAAAATAGCCCTGGGCATGAGGTTGATATACATTGCTATTTCGTTTTTTTATTTTTTGTTCATTGTTTGAGCTTTCGCCTCACTCCTCAGGAATCTTGGACACAAAACTCGGGATTGAATTGGAATCATCACTGATTCCATCATGAAAATAAATTACAATTTAATGAGCATGAACTAATGTTAATACTAACATGAGATTAAGTGGGATTTTTTCATCAATACGTTCGTAAATTATCACCGTTTATTTGCTGTAACTTCATCCAATGAAAATTTATTGAATATGTATTTTCTAAATTTAACCAAACAAAATGTTCTTACATATTAACAATAATTTCAACGTAATACAGGCTTGCTTGAACAAGTTCAGTTAGATTGCTATTTTATGTACGATACGTTTAGACAGCATGCCTGCGGCTGCTGCTACGGCTGCGGTGGCGCAATACTTACTGTATCACACATCTATTTATAACACATTTTGTCTTGTATCTCAACTGCTTTAGCCCTTTATGATTCGGGTCTAGCTTGAGGCCAAAGTCACATATCCTGAGCACATCTTCATACCTTTCTCTCACAAAAGCACCATTAGCAGCGATGCAGAATAGACACAAGACATGTTTTGAAATTGACTGTTCGTTCAGCAATGCCACAGTTCTCTCCTCATCCAATTCAATCGCTTTCATGTAATCATTCCATGCTAATTTGTCTTTTCCCAGACTCTCGTGCAGCTTTGCCCGTATACAGTAGTCAATATAGTTTGGTTTTGCTTCCACAATAATGGACAAATCGCTCAATGCTTCTTCCAATTGTCCCTCGTCTAAGAAGCATTCAAATCTCCCGCGCAAAACGTCAAGGTCTTTCTTTCCTGTGACAACAAGAGCCAGGTTATACCATCTTTTTGCAGTAGAATTGTCATTGGCCTCGGTTCTGTCTTTTGCCTCCTTTAGAACGACGCTTCGTAGTTCATTTCTTTCTCGAATACTCAATCGTCTTAAGTAACTATCAAGTGTCTCAGAACTAGCTTCAGAAATTGACTTCATAATCAATACACATTCTCGAGAACTTGACATTTTAGCGAGCAAGAAAACTTTTTGAGATAGTAAAATTTCGTCGTCGGGAACCGACCTCAATGCAGAATCGACTTCCGATAAAGCTGCTTCGTATCTACCACTCACAAGTAAATACTTGGTATAGAGACGTGCATACTGTGAAGATCGGCCAAAAGCTTTGAGCAAGAACTCAGCATAGATTCCTGCAAGTTCTAACGAGTCAGTATCAATCACACTATTGTCGTTGTCCAAAATAGTATTTGCTTGATTTTTTAACAAAGCTGCAAACACATTTACGCAACTTATTGGAACCTTTGTGAGTACTTTTACAGCAGTATCATTGTTTCCCTTCAACATTTTGCCAAGATCTTTCACGCTTTCTTCTTCGTAATCAAAGATGGAATAAATTATGGATCTACCAATTACAGCGACGACATTTTCTGGTTCATTTTCGATCACCAAAAGAAAATCAGTGAGAGCAAGCTCAAAATCGCCGAGATTTGCGTAGCAAAATCCGCGCACCAGAATCAGGCCTGTCGCAGTGCCATTTAATGCAATAATCGCAATATCGAAGCACTCAATTGCATCGCTATAGGCCTTTTCGTATTGCAGAAACCGAAAACCATGCTGTCTATGAACTCTGGCAATTTCTTGCCGATCTCGCAGCGATAACTCGAGCAAGTACCCTTCGAATTTCACACTGCCGATTGCTCGAATTAGAATTCGAAAGTCTTGAACAGAGGCAACGTAAGCTCCGAGTTGCATGCGTAGATTAGCTAGATATACCATCGGCATTGGATTTTCTGGCATTTGCCGTATCAGCATTACGAGTATTTCTTGCGCATCATCGCATCGTTGTAATCGCAGCAGCACGTCTATATATACGAGATAAACGGCAAGATCTCTTGGATAAACTTTTGTTAAAAATTCACATTGAATCCTCAATTGGTGAAGTTTGTTTTCTGACAGCATAAAAGATTGGCCTAAATGTAACTCATCACGATTTTCAATATCGTTTTTCCAATCAAGATCAGCTTCCAAAGAGTTTTGGACATTTTGAATGATGTGATCTTTTATCTTTTCTTGATCTGTTAGTTTCAGGATTCTAAATTTCGAAACAGCTGCAAAGATATCGTTTCTGCCCGCTGATATAATGTCTGTAATTCCACGAGTAAAATTTCCCGCGAGAATGCTTGCAAACCCGCTAATGCATACCAAATCAGGTTTCTCTGACGTCAGGTTCATTGCTGAAGTAACATCATCCATTGCTGCATAATATCGCCCTTGAAACAGCTTGCAGAATGAAATTTCCATCAACACTTCATCGCGTTGTTTGTCAGAGTTCAAAAGTTCTTCCCCCAGAACTAAAGCTTCATTTATTTTACCTCCTTGGTACAAACATTGCAACTGAAGTACTCTAGATTCCATGTCCACGTGATCAATAAGATTTGCTATTTTACAGTACGTCAGAGCCCTTCCGTTCAACATGTCTGACCAATTAATTTCATCAGTGTTTCTTTTTTTGATGCAACCTTCTTTCAATTCCCTTGCAATATGCAACACCGATTCGTACAATTCTTGGGCAATTGTTGTATCTATTCTAGGCAGTTTGTTGTTATTTTTGTAATGTTCAAACAAAAGCCACGATGCTATATAGTTTCGGCCAGCTTTTAAATGAAATGCAATGATTTCACCTAAACTTTCTTGTTCTTCAATGCGAGATATTGTCCTAACAATTTCGTCAAAGAAAATATCTGTTAGACTTAGGTCGGTTGATGGAAACAATGTTTTTGACATTTGTACATTTTCAAATTCGTCTTTATTTGACATATTTGCAATTTCATTTTCTAATTTCTTCAAACTGATTGTTTCAATGCCATCTTTTGAATTTGCATCATTCTTCGTTTCTTCATTGCACGACAAAGAGCTTTCGCTCGCTTTAAAACTTTCCATCACCAGTTTTAACAATTCCAAATCCACAATATTCATCAGGTGCAACCTGGATCGTAAAATAGCAGAATCGTGGGACTCTGATAATCTTTCACAATATCGAATACAATCAGAATCTTTTCCAAGTCTTGCATAAATTACCGCAATAATCACAGTAATTTCCTCTGTTCGTTTACATTTTATTAAGCTTTGTAGGATGTTTGTTAAACTTTTCAACGGAGCATTTTGATTCTTCAGCAGTTTCACTGCTCTGGAAATCACAAGTGTGTCATGCATTTCTCTTGATAACAAATCAAATGTGAAAGCGTGCAATTGCTCGTAGGTTAAAGGTATCATAAAATCAATTATTGTCGAATCATAATCAGCTGCATAGAGACACCAGTCAAGTAACAACCTGCATATTCCATTGACAATATTTTGCGATAATTCTCGATACACACTTGCCAGAGCCAGATTTGGCTGTGTTTCGTAAAGTGAGCAGTATTTTCTCGCCTTTTCCTCCATGGAAAATTCAAGTTTCTGACCACGCGTAAATTGTTGTAACTAGTTATATTCTTTTGCTTTCTCTTTCGTGCAAATGTAATTTATTAATCATTACTGATCCTTGGACTATTCTGTTGTGAAAGTTGACAAATTCTAAGTTTATTCATTTATTTCTGTTTTTAAGTCCTGCAAGGAACGAAGAAAAATACTGGTTAACGAGTCATCAAAGGAGGATAAATTTGTTATCAAGAGTTGCATGACCTTACCGCATGATCGTAGCGGTTTCGTCACCAAACGAGACAGATTCGCAGTCAAAGGCGCATGTTATGCGCACGTTCCGCACAGTACGTATTCTCCCCTAAACCGCGAGCACGCTTGCTTAATGCCAAAAACAGTTGAATCACATTGAGGAAATTCAAGCAGTTTGATGACAAATAATGCAAAAAGAAAAACTGCACGCCCATCAATTGTATTAAGATTTCATCGCAGCACGTTTCCGTCGTTGAATACCGCAGAGTAAAGTCCATTTCTAAGCAAGCAAGTGTTCATTAAAATTGTGTTTGAAAATATTTGTTGGTGTATTTTTTATTTCTCTGACACCAGAAAGGAAAAGCCTCAAAATTGCATTCAAGACGTCATGAAAAGAAACAACTAAAATGTACATGGAACCCACATGGAAGCACGATAACTTGCGTTTTGTAATTGGGGTACCAAAAAATATGCATACACATCTACGCATGGGTGAAGGAACAGAGAGCCTCTGAGGGAGCTGAACCTGAAAAATGAAAATTTCCTTAGGTGGTTTCCTCAATTCACATGGTTAACTTAAAGCAATAAAAATGTTTCCATGTCAGGCATAATTACAAAGGCACGATCCAAAATTCTTTTGTAGAGAGAAAACATCTGTTTTTTATTCTCCAGATGTCTTCTAAAGCCACACATCAAAGCATTAGTTAATATGAGGCTTAACAGTGGCCTTCAGGGTTAACTCGCCAAGCAACACCATCGTCCTAATTTCTTTTCAGCAAAATGATTAATTGCCTTTTTAACACAATTTTATGTATGGTTCATTTTTGGAATAATTTAAATTAAAAGGATTGGTTTTTGGTTTTGAAAGTTTTAATCGTAGGACCATGATGCACATTGGCATATGTTTTTGAATTAACAGCTATCATGCTCTTGAGCAAATATATTTAGATAGTGCTTTCGTGTTCGTTATAGAACGATGATACAGAATTATCTGCTTTTTTGGGACAAACATTTGTTTCTAAATACAAAGTCTCTGATTTTTGAAAATCAGATGTGACAGACAATTATATCCATATTGGTATATGTTTTCGGACAACGTTTTCTTGAAACTGGACTGGTAACAACGGATCAGGTCTCTTCAGTTTCCCAACAAAAAATTGGGTTCGTTTTTCCCTCTTCATCTCGACAAACATCGAGGTAAAATGTTCGTAATTAAGAAACTAATTTCCCCTTTTGTAGATTAAACAACGAAAAAATGCGAGGAATATTGAAATAAACATATTCACTACTCGTATACTTACTGAAATAGCCCTTCTTACGAGATCATCTTCTGTACGTACATAAATTCTAGACAGCCTTTAAATGAACAAGAAGTTATAAAAATGACCGTCACGCAACTACTTCGATTTCCCGTTTTATTTTCATGTTTTGTCAAAATTCTACTGCTAGTCTATGTTCATTTTGCTTCCATTCTTTTCAGCATCCTCGCTCTCTTTGTTATTGGAACCCCCAAGAAGCAGATGTGTGTGTTACAACACAAATAATCCTGTTTTGTTTTTATTTACAACTTTCGCTTTGATTCAACTGGAAGAATTAGCTGCTTTGTTTTTTTTATGTTACTTTTGCATTTTCTCAGTTCCTCCTCGTGGTCATCGAATGAGCCAAATTGTTCGATCTAATCTTTCGTTGCCAGTTGAAGTTTTTCAATATGATTTACGCCTCTTGTCTCGATTCGCACGTTCGGTCGAAGATTCAGATTTTGGTTGCGTTTATAAGGCGTTTCTCTTCTTAATCCATTAAATCTAAAATTGATTTTACATAGTACTTGTGGCAGAGATCAAATGACATACGAATTACTGAAATATGAGATCATCTAAAATGAACCTTTATCAATGGCACGTTTATTGGTCGGTCTGAAATTGTGTAAAGAAAACTTTATTAACTGACAGAAGTTTCTGGAAAAATAACAAAATAATTTCTACCGTCAATGAAGATAATACCATGACTTAATTAAAAATTTAGGTATGCTTAGGTATATAAACGATGTATTAGAAAAGTCATTTTTCAACGTTACTTTGTTGGGTCATAAGCATGAAACCAGGGGCGCAGTGGGAACTATATTTTAGGGTGAGCGAATGGTCAGAATTTTCTAACAAACTGTTTTCAAAACGAGCTTTTAAAACGAGCACACGCTAAAGCTCTACTTGTGTGCCATAGATGCACCAGCGTTATGGATCCGATCCGGGGGCATGCCCCTGGATAATCATGAAAAGTAAGGTCGCTAGATTGGCTACTGTGGCTGTGGTGGATCTTTGTAGCCCTGATGTCATAATTGTAAACATCAAATTGGCAACAAATTCCAACAAATTAGATGCTTTCATTGCAAAAGTACTGTTGTCCTTTCTCGGTTTGACTTTCAGCATTTTTCTGTGTCATTAAAATGCAACATTAAGAACAGATTTACAGCCTTTATAAACCAGAAAGTAAACAAATATATTTATTTACTGACAGGCTGTTCGAAACCAGGCTACAACATATAGTATATACAAAGATAATCAAACATTTGAGAACTCGTTTGCTATAAATTCCTAACTTAAAAAAAAATCTTTGCCCCATCGTTGATCTCAAACGGATTTTTACCAACTTTGACTTTGAGAATGCACGTTTGCAACCTGTTGGTAGACGCCTTTGGTAGAGGTGAAAGGACATTGTACCGCCGCCAGAAGATGTTGGTAAGCACTTTAAAGATTTAGCCACGCAATTGACAGAAGAACTGAAAGAAAATCCGCAGATGTCTGGATTCTCTCCATAGAGAAGCACCCTAGAAATATATGATATTCCTGTTTCTTTTGGTTTTGGATAATTCAAAATAAAAGAGCTGTTCTTTTCTCTTAATTCATCTGAATCCAAAACATATCATATGGTTTGGATTTATCTCCTCTCCACTTTACTGCTGCAAGGGTAGAAGCTGCTGCACAAATTTCCTGACAAAAAATTTCCAGAAAAGTTCTGATATCATCCAGTCATCTGCGATGTTATCGAAGTTAAAATTGCCCTCACTCGTGAGTTTTCCAGTCAATTTAAAATAACGCCATTTATTTTCAGTCTACATTTAGACGTGTTTGACCTGTTTAAAAAACCTGTTTGATGCTACATTGTCTTGAGGGTTTCGTTGGTGAATTAACTTTGAAGCTCGCGGATTCAGGCAATTATAATAATGCTAGATTCCTGATGCCCATGATGGACGAGCTACCGTACCGGGGTCAGTCCCTGGCAGCACTGGTGTCGGTAGGCTAGCTGGAAATAGTCTACCCTCATTTAACAAAAGCGCTACAAAAAAAAATAAATAATTTTTGTGGTTGTCCCAACGATCCAACAAGCGAGGTCATCTTTTGGCAATCTTGTCAATCTAAGCACAGAACGTTTAAGCATGGGCATCAAGAAGCGTGAGTTGTCGTGAGTTGTAGTTGTCGCGAGTTGCTCCAGTTCTCCTGTACCCGATACACATCACGGGTACATGGACACACTAAAAAATAACAGCTCAAATTTCTTAATGCTTATGGTTTAAGCAAGGAGTGTTGACAAGTTATCATACTGATGACGAAACTTGTGGTGAACTCTCAATTATTCATTGACTCAGCGGTTCAAACAGTTGGCCTGGGAGAATGATAAATGCTCCGGAATTTTATTTGAGGAGTTGTAATGACAAGGGCCAGTGTAGGCACAATCATCATTGTGGTAAAATGGAAGCTACCTAGAAGAAGGTTTTCGTTACTGTAAAACTGATACAATCGAAAAATCAATGGAATAAGCCAGTTTGTTTTTTGCTTCTAAGACAAGTTTTTCAAAATATTCAGAAAGCAAATGCAGACAAATCCCATCAAAATCTTTTAGGATTGATAAAACAAATACATTTTGTTCTTAAAATAAAACCCTACTCAAGTATCAAATCATGTCTAAGCATGCAATTTAATATTAGACGGGCTTTGGTAACATGGAAGCATAATAACTAACAAAAGAGATTATCAAAGTCGAAAATGGTTTCAAATACATTAAGCTTCAATTCACTCAGCAAAGTTTGATTTTATTGATTTAGTTTAAAGTATAAAATATTCTGGCATTTCGGTTGTCAAATGAGCGATTGCTTTTGACTGATCACTGCGATTTGTTTGGTAGAATTTTAATTGGGGGAGGGGGGAGAATTTGGCAGCTAAACTCATTTGATGGATGTATCAGAAACTTGTGCAGCTTATGGGATCAAACCAAATTTTAAGTTCATGTCAAACGACCTTAATTGTATCAAATCATTGTATCAAATCTTATTCATTTAATTTAATTAATAGACTTGCTATTTTCAAGAGTGTTGTCAAATACTGCAAAGCTATACAATTTATACCAGATGCTACTTTAAGGAAAGTAGCAACCCCCTTTATTGATTTTTTAAGTTCAGGTGTCCCTTGAAAACAACGAGTGTCTCTTATTTCTTTTTTAGTTTCAATATTAAAGATGCTTGATTGAAACATGTGAAGTTCATGTCATTCTAGAATTTTGTGGGGTGTATTTATTGGCTGACGATACAATTCATGTAATTGATCATGAAGCTGATAAGAATGGGCAAAATAGTTGAGTGGACAATTAAACTGATGGAGAACCTGGAGCTCAACCCATACTACCGATCACCAGCTTGCCAACCGGGCTGGTAGGCCCCCCTCCAGATTTGGCACATGCATTGGGTGATACGAAATTCTGAGCCAGTCCACCACTGCCTATCACTTAAGAGTCATGTGATATTATCAAAAAGTACCACCTACCTAAATCTTGAAACGCGGTTTTAATGAATAATTTAGAATCTTTTTGCATTGTTACCAAATGCGTCAATTATGATTATTGAATTATTTTTGGCTCATCTGATAATCCTGAAAGATCACCAACCTTCTATTATAGTAACGATTTTTATTTTAAGTACTTCTAAAATTCTGCTCGAGTTAAGAGAATGTAGCAGATAATATTTTATTGTCTTTCTTTTTCAAGCGTGGTTTTAAATGAAGATGATGTCGGTGCATTAATATTTTGATAACGTTAAAAACTAGTGATTTTGAATGTGAGACTAGTTACAAATGTTGTTGGACACCAATGAGAACAAAAAGTTCCAAAACGTCATCAACACAGAACGAAAGTCAAATTTCAAAAATTAAAACTTTCGTGAACAAAGCTGATTACGATTCTGATTGGTTAGGCAATGATAGCAAAACCAATTGTTCATTGGCGTTGGTTTTTGCTCTCTCTCGCTATTAATAAATGAATTTCTAAGATAAACCATACGGGAACCATACCTGCCCACTATAAACCCATCGGTTTTGCCAGTTATCATCGCCTCATTAAAATATAAAAAATTGATTATAAATTCTATTTGAAGTGCTTTAAAACTGCCAAAAATGTAACTGCCCTGTTGCTCAATTTCAAGTGCAAATGTTTTAAACTGTTTGCAGTTTAGTTGAACAAATTTAAAAGGTTAAAAATAACAGCTCAAAAATAAAGCCAGTGTGTTCAAAAAGTCTAAAAAACGTTTTCCGTTTCCTAGCCTACGAGTATAGAACCAATACCGTTCCTCTGGTATCATTTTTGTAACAAGTTATGTAGACATGTGTTGTGAGAAATTTTCAGACATTCAACAAGAGAAATTAATATCCTCAGAACAGGTAACGAATACAGTTTCCAGTTTTCTTGTCTCTTGTTTTTCTCATAACAATTATTTGCGGGCTTTAAAATGAGGACAACTTCTGTACCAAAACAGCCTTTTCTTAGAAAACACCGTGTGTTCCAAAAAAGGTAACAACTTTGATCAAGGCTAGCGCTGCGAGTTTAACTCAAATTTATTCGAAACAATTTTAAAATATTTTTCGGTAGTCAACAGAAAAATTGATAGCTAGTTTGTTATTATTTGTCCATTGAAAGTCGAGATATTAATTCTGAAAGTTCAAATTAGCCTCCAACCCAAAACCAGAGGTCTAGATTTTTGTTTAAACTGCGTCTTTGGATCTCCTAAATCATAGCGTTTTACAAAATGAATTTAATGGTGCTTGGAAATACACTCAGAATGAAATCGGAAAGCTAAAAATTAAACACATATTTTTGGATGCAGCCACTATGAAATGCTTTCTCTTTTTCAGCATTTTTAACAAAAATCTACCAAAAATGAAACAACAATGTTAGTTTTCAAAACATTTAGTCATGGACAACTGATTTTCAAGATTCTTCAGAAGTATTTGTTCAGAAGTATTTTCAAAAACAAAGTACACCGCCGTGATTCAGAAAATACTACAACTTTAAATGCTACTATCTCAATTCTCAAAAGATTAATATCAACAAGCCAGATGTTTATTTTTAAGCTGACTATAGATAATATTTAAAAAATATTTTTTGGCAGATTTGAGCGATAATCTCAGCACTAGCCTTAATCAAACCTTGATCAAAGCTAACATCAGGGATCGCGGGGGCGGTTAGCCTAGTAGGGGGGCTATAGCCACATCACATTTTTGCTAAAATCACTTTTTCCTTATCTTCTATTGTTTCCTGGTTGCCTTTCAGTGGTGTTTGCTCTTTTTAGCCCTACCACTTTCAGACTTCTCCGCGGTCCCTGAATATTGGGGACTCGTGACTGGATAAAAGTACCCCAAGTCTGTTTTTTCTAATATAAACTGAGAATGTCTTTTTAGTCCAACAACAAACGGAAGTAATTCGAGAAGAAAGTAAACGAGAAGGAGGAAAAAACAGGAAATATTTGTCCCGAGAATTTCCAATTTCATTTTACTTGTTTCTCCTCCTCAACGACGAATATTGTGGCGTATCTACGTGTAAATAATATTCAGGGGGTATGATTTGTTTGTCTAATAAATATTTCAAGCAAAAATATTTTGTTTTATAAAAATTAACTAGATGCTGTGTAGGAGCATGCCTCCTCAGTTTCTTAATTTGTTTATCTTAGTTCCTTCAGCTCCTTCTCCCCGATTATGAAAGAAATAGACTTGGGGCAAGTTTAGTGACTGGATAGCAATGAATAAATGTTTGATTCTACTAAAATTTCCAATAATCTATATCAAAATGTTTCTTCAATTCATTGCGTAAGATAAAAGTAATTCAATAATTCAATGGACTAAATTCAAGGATTACAATGGACCATTCTAGATTATCTTAGGTTATATTTAATCACAAAAGATTTGAAACATGGTTCTGTGTTGTTCACTATTGACATTGCTCACTTTGTTTCAGAAATTCGTTTGAGCATGAAGCAATAAAAACATTTTACTTCTGCGGAACTTTCATCTCTGCGGATCTGCGGATGTGGAAGTTTTAATATTACGTCGTCTGCGGAGGATTATCGCACTTTTCCCCGCAGATAGTCCTCCGCAGATACATAATTTATACCATAAAACACCCTCCTCCTCCGCAGCAATATAGCAAAAGTATTCGCAGTTTGCTCCATTGTTTGAGTTGCAATTATTAAGACTAGTTTCCAGTTTATAGGATTTTCCGACGAAAGGCTGAACCGAAAAGCTATTGTTTTTGTATCTATTTGGAGTAAGTAGATTAGAAACATATGTAAATTTGCACTTTTTTATTAGAAACTATTTTATAAATAACCAGTACTGAGATTTCTTAAGATTCCAACGTGAAGAATTTTCAAAAATCGAATAAAAAACATACGATCATTTAACTACGCTTGTGACTTGTGCAAAACTTACATTCAAAACCTTGTCTACATTTGATTCAAACATCAGTTATACTACTATATCCTTTCCACTTATTTACGCAAGTTTCTTTATACTTTATTTATGTATATCCTAGTTGGTATGAATTAGCTACACTATTATTGTAATATAGCTACAATACTATTTCCAACTGTAAAGAAAGAATATAAAAAAAAATTTAAGCATTATGTAATCTTCCCTGAAAATTTCAAAAAGTTTCTTAACAATTTTCTATTCACTGGCAAAATTTTCTTAAATTTGTGTGGTTTTCACCAGTGAGTTTCTAATAAAAAAAAGTGTGATGCTTCATTTAACCCTTTCACCCCTGGGAGGGCCATATGGTCCATTACGAAACAACTTAAAACGTCATATTTTCAGGAGGTAAATGCGGGAAGAATTTTATCTTCATTTCAGATGTTTGAACGTAAACGTATTTTTTAAATTACATTTATTTGTATGTGCTACATCCTGAGCACATCCTGCAAAATGAAATTTAGATGAAATTTAAATTTAGATTTGCTGGTTAAATCGAAATAACCCCAGGCGTGGAAGTGTTAACGCAAATGAGCATGTATTCTTTAACCAAGACAAGTGGTCCATTTTGTTGAACGCATCCACACTGGCGTTTAGTTTGTTATTAATAGTAAAAGCATATTAAATCAAATGATAATACCCATGATCATCACAAAAAGAAGGTAGAGAAGAGACAAGAGGGACAGGGATAATGGTTTGTCATGACACTTGTTTTGTAAAGGTGTCATGACACTTGTTTTGTAAAGGTGTTTAGCTTTACTTTCATTAGGGATATGTTCTGGCGAGAATGGGCGTGGTTTTAAATTGTTTTTCCATGTCCATTTCTTTCGCTTTTGATTTTTTCAAAAACTCTACGTGTAAACATCTTTTTTGCATAAAAGTTAGTTCTAGTTGCCGATAACGGTTTTCTTTATCTTGCCTCGTTTATCTTTTACTAAAATATGTTGAAAAAATCAAAATGTAAAAGAATTATTGTATTCGATAACTAATTTGAAGGAAGTAAAGTGCCTCTTGGTTTTGTTAGAGAATTTTTATCGAAATCGTAGCTGTTTTGTTTTTGTTTTCCGTAGACATTTCAGACATAATATCACAAAGTTAGACAGTGAAATCAACAGTGTATTGTTTGTTGCAGTAGAAAAAGAAGAAAGGAAATATGGCATCTGGAGATGAAAGCGGTAAGTCACTACGTGTATGAATAATATTTACGTTTTGTTTTTTTTCTTCTTTGCAAGAAGCAATCAAAACTGCTTTCTTTTTTGACTTGGTCAATGGGCCTAAATGTTTCGGAAAATATGTCATGTTGATAAATATTATGGACTATTTGTTACTATGTTACTATTTGAGTTTACAAAGGCGTAAATGAACTAGACTATCACAAAGAAGATGTTTTGACACAAAATTGAATATTGTGTTGGTGATACACTATGTATTGGTAAGTTTGAAATTAATGAATTTAGCATCAAAATGTTACTTTAAAGTTGATGTGTACGTAATCTACGGCTGTACGGAAATTACCTATCATATACATCAATATCATACATCATACATACATCATACATCATACATCATACATCATATTATCATACATCATACATCATACATCATACATTATACATCATATTATCATATATCATATATCATATATCATATATCACATATCATATATCATATATCATATATCATATATCATATATCATATATCATATATCATATATCATATATCATATATCATATTATATGCTTTCCTTATATATACCCTTCATTGTAAGAATGCGACAGTGAATGATTACTTTATATCCCACATACCAGGCTGGATATTGCTGTGAAACTTTGGGTTCAAATTGATAAAACAATCAATGTATTTTAGTTCAGTAAAAAATTGAGTTATAATCATGTTGCTTTTGATGGTTTTGATAGAAAAATGAAAGATTACTTGAGTAAAAGAAGTTTAGTATCTGATCTGTTGTCTTATTCGTACTTAAGCATAAAGAAGTAAATTATCCAGTTACATCAAGAGGCCCTCAAGAGTTACTGAACTTGCTCTACAGTGTTTATTTGTCGAAACTGTTGAAAAGACCATGAACGAAAAATCCTAGAGTAAACTGCTCTCATATTAAAAATATGTACTCTATAAAAGATTACTCTTTCAAACTATCAAACTATGATCTTTCAAACAAATCAGAATTTTTGGCCTTAGACTCAAGCGTCTTATCTCTAAGAATTTTGTCAACAATAATTGTAATCTTCTTTTCTCTTCTCACTGTTTGCGGCTATTCATGTTTATATTTATGAAAGTTATTACTATGACTTGTTATCATGTGTGAAAAAAATTAATATATATGAATTTGTCTCAGTTTTCTTGTTTTCTTTGAAGTTTATTAATTTCAAGATTATTTATTCATAAGCAACTGTGCTGATATTCGCCTAAAAATTAAACAATCCCACTCTAAATGGCGGGGGGGTGTCCTAGGGGGTTCTCTTTCTGTATTTCCTTATGCTTTGAAATAAGCAATTCCATATCGGTGTAAGCTTCAGTTTTCGTTTACTGTGCCATTTTACCTTTGATTACATTTTTCCGTGCAAAAAATCGCATATTTACATATAATAAGATAGAAGTGAGCAACTTACAAGAGTTTTGTAATACTTTTTAATAAATTGCAATTGAAGCAAGCTCTTCTGCTTTTGTAGTAGGGCACTGTGACCTCGTTTCCAATTACCCAGAATTATTTTTATTCATTATCAAAGCCCTAGTATTAAACATCTAAAGGCAATCATTCAACCGTTCAGTTCCAAATTTTAACTGAAAATTAGACAACTTCAGTACTACTCAAAATCCTAAGTTGCTTCTAAAATGATAATTTTATTATTTAATTTGCTTTTCAAAATTCAAAATAAACTTTTAAGATTTCAAACCTCAAACAAACAAAAATTGGTCTAAAGTTATTTTCACGTTTGTGATGATAAAATTTTTATAAGAAACAGCCAAGGCTCAGAGGTTGGAATCTGAATAGTATCACCGCGCAGGTTAGAGAGCAAAATAGATTTTACATAGATGCACGATTTTCTACAACACACAATATACGCTGTAATAATCTGTTTATATACGCTGTAATAATCAAAATAACAGTACAAAAATGTGCATTTGGTTACTGCACAAGCTTCTTTATATAAAAAAAACTGTTTAGGAAAAATTAAAACAAAAATAAGATACAGTTGAGGTTGAAATGCAGCAAAATAACAAGAAATACCAGCCTTAGATTAGAACTAGACTATCTGATGTTATAAAAACATATATTTAGTTGTTTTGCATCTATTTTATCAAAATGATTATATCGATTTATTGTTAAATTGTGTCAATTTTTTAAAGCGCACACAAAATATTTACGATTTTTTGGAAAATATTTCATAATTTTGTGTGCAATTTTTTAAATAACACAGAGCAAATTTTCACTGTTTTGTTTGTTGTTTTTTGTCGTGTATGTTTAAAGGTATGAAACCTACTTTCAAGGATCACTTGAAAATGATTTCTAAGAATAGATTTCACAGCTCTGGGTGCACATAAGCAGAGAGAACACGTTGTACCGTACTTTGTTTAATTTTATGTTTAACAAATTTAGAAATTAGCGAAATCGTAAATCTTGATTATTCCACACATCTTGAATGTGTCAAATCTTAGCTCTACGCGTATCTTTTACAGGAAACACCTTTATAAGAAACTTAACCAGAAGTTATGGGTTATTTTGATATATTCTATTGTTCTATTATTTCTCGTAACAATAGAGAACAATTGAAAGTTCATAAATTTTGTACACCGAAAGGTTTGAAATTGTGTTTGCAAGGCAACGACAGAAGAAAACATATAGTTAGCCATGAAAGGGTATTTTTCAAGCTTTCAGTGATGACGTGAGACGGGAAAGCAGCAGTAAATGTATTGACTGCTTAGAGCTGAAATTCTCGATTACGCTTTGGTGTTCAGGTCGATTTCACCCAATCAGAGACAATCGAGTCGATTTCAGCCAATCAATTTAGAAAGTGCTTCAGTTCTGAAAGTTACTTTAGTTTTTACAAGTTTAGTACTTGAAGTTTCTTTTAGCTTCTTAGGTTTCCTGAGCAGTAAATTAGTAATAAGTAAAAATGATAAAATTTCCATGTTTTAAACTCGGGAAAACGTTTTGTGACACTTTCACAGAATTAGCATTTCAGGTCAAAATTAAGCCCGTTTCCCTTCACTTCTTGATAATCTGGCTGAACACTGAAAGTTTCTTAACTTTTTAACAGCTCCAGTACTGGTTTCTGATAAAGTGGTTTCTCGTAAAAATATGTGTAGGCCAGCCCTTTTGTTGTAGGGCATTTTTTTAGTAAGAAATTTGACTGGTACTTCTTAGATGTTCCTTATCCCTATGAGTAAGCTCTCAGAGGGATAAGGAATCTGTTTTTGATTGTAATCTATTTTATAGAATAATGTTTCTCTGAGACGACCTCTGAGATCAAGTTTCAGTCCATTTCTGCTGTTTTATAGCACAACATATTGTTTTCAATGAGAGAAAGAATGTCTTGTAAAAAATGGAGTTTCTTAGCTTTAAGTGTTCTCATTATTACAGTTTCTTAACTTTTAGGCAATTTTAGGGCTATTTTCTTAAAAATCTGTGTCTCTGTTTACCTCTTCGATGTCATGGCTATTGCAAACATTCAGCACCACCTTACTAGTAGCATTCATATCTTCGATTAAACATCTAACACTGCAAAATCTTCAACCTGCTATTCGCAACTTTCATTATTTAATGGGATTTGTTAGTTTATTCAAATCATGATGGTGAGGTCTTTTTTTGGATTCCACTAGCATGACAAACAGTAATTAACTTTCGGTGTCTTATTAAAATTGCATGTAATGTTATAAGTCAAGGAATGAGCAGATAGGATAAGGTGGTAGAACAAAAAATGGAAGCGAACTTCGGGCATTGTGGAAGCGACTCTGCAACCATAATGATCTTTCGTGACTTGTTTACATTTTCAATGTCAAGGCTATTGCAAACATTCAGCACCACCTTACTAGTAGCATTCATACCTCCGATTAAACATCAAACACTGCAAAAACCCGTCAACCTGCTTTTCCCAACTTTTTTTATTCAATGAGATTTGGTAGTTTAAACAAATTACCGTGATGAGGTCTTTTTTTAGATTCCACCAGCATGACAAACAAGAATTAACGTTGAAATTTCGTTAGAAATTTCATGTAATGTTATGAGTCAAGGAATGAACGAATAGGATAAGGTGGTAGAACGAAAGGTGGGAGCGAGTCTGCAACTTTCATTATTTAATGGGATTTGGTAGTTCAAACAAATCACCGTGATGAGGTCTTTTTTTAGATTCCACTAGCTTTCTGTTCGTTCTACAACATGTTTTATTTTTCCTGTAGGCATTTACATGAATTTTGCTGTTGATGAAAACACTCAGGTTTCAAGTGTTTCATACTTTCTTCTTTCTGACTAAAATGATTAGTTCTATTTTTATTTTCTTCATTTGACGTATTCCTCTTTTTAGAGTAAAATTGTATCCTATTTCTTTCATAATTACACCGTTTAGTTATTCTTCATTTAAAACATTTACACGAAAGCCTTTCTTTTTTTAATAACAAATTATTTTTCTTCTCTTCCAGTAATGTATTCATCCTTCTATTTTTATTTTCTTCATTTGACGTATTCCTTCTTTTTGAGTAAAATTATATTCTATTTCTTTCATAATTACACCGTTTAGTTACTCTTCATTTAAAACATCTACACGAAAGCCTTTCTTTTTTTTAATAAGAAATTATTTTTCTTCTCTTCCAGTAAGGTATTCATCCTTCTATTTTTACTTTCTTCATTTGACGTATTCCTCCTTTTTGAGTAAAATTATATCCTATTTCTTTCATAATTACACCGTTTAGTTACTCTTCATTTAAAACATCTACACGAAAGCCTTTCTTTTTTTAATAACAAATTATTTTTCTTCTCTTCCAGTAATGTATTCATCCTTCTATTTTTA
>JAYJMH010000346.1:0-30409 GCA_036873815.1 Phacellophora camtschatica
AAAGCTAAAAGTTTAACCTGTAAATGCTTCTTCAAGATGCATGCAATATCATACAATACACAGTATGTCAATTCTGGGTCTGACAGAAACTGAGGGTCTGTACTAAATTTGGAAGGTTGGTGTGCTAATAATATATTACCAATGATGCAGTATCACCCAATCTTGATGTTTAAAATAAAAAGTGAGTAATTTTTAGAATTTATTTAGCATATATATTATAGCAATGGTGTGCTCATTTATTAAAATCTATTAAATTAGCAAACTAAAATATAAAAGCAAAAATATTGAAATATAATTCAGTAAACAAATAGTTACCTGTACTCTTCAAATGATTCACCTTGCAGGGCAGTTAACAAGTTCTTTCCCTAAAATTTGATTAAAAATTTTTGTACTATTTTAGTATAAAGTGACTTTTAATAGTTAATTTATTGGTTATAAAAGAATCAAAGGAACTAAAGTGAAATGCTCTGTAGTTATTCCTGTTGTGCCTCTCTTGGATTTCATCTGCCAATTTGCTGGTGACAAACAAAGCCAGCAACTGATTCAGTTATTTAATACAATTTTCATGATTGTGATATCTTAAAGATATATATATATATATATATATTATTATAATACATCAACAAATAGTATTTTAAGAATACTGAATGGGCAAATAAAGTTTCCTAAAATACAAATATAGTTGAAAATATGATTATTGTACATTTTATTTTTTAAAATTGTACTGTATATATATATATATGTCTATGCACAAAGTTACTTTTTCTGATCGTTAAATAAATTCAATCCTTACTTCATTTCCAATCTTCACTAAAGGAGGTGTAAGCAAACCAATTGCTGCACAGAATGAGTTGACAGAGACTTGACTTTCTATGAACAAACTTTCAAGTAGGTTCATTAATTGAAACGTGAAAGCCATTCTGGGAAAAATTGGTGTTGATGGCCAAAGCCTTTGCTTCACAAAGAAATATGCATCATTTTGACAAGAACATAATTCGATTATGCAGTCAAATTGTCTTCCTGTAAGGATAAGAATCTTGATTACTTGAAATTTGGATCCTCTCTTTTTTAACTTTGGACATTTTATGCTGTTAATAAAGGTGGAATTAAATAAAAATATTATTTAATTTAATTTAAATAACACTCAATTTTCCATGGTCATGCTTATTTCAGATATTTAGGAAAGCTTAGTCCTTCAGATCATGTCACTTTTATGAGCGATAAACTCTGATAAACTTTCACATTTCCTCATCAGTTATTTTACCTGATAAATTGTGGTTGTGTTTGGGTGCCTGACATACCTTGGTGATCTGAAACTTTTATCAGCCTGTTTGAGATTCTACAATTAGAACTTGTGTGCTCTGCATGTGAAATATCTAATGTGATTGGTGGTCTTTCCAGAGGTATAAAAGTGCCATTCTGTAACAAACAAACAATAATTGTCAAAAGACTGTTATCCATTGTTATTGTTACATTAAAATTTATAGGCTTGTGTCAGCTTTGCCAGTTAGCTGATGATGATCTTAGCCAAGGTTGAAACGTTCTAATTAGAATCGTGCCACAAGTTCAGGTAATTTAATTTACTACATTTACTGTTTACATCATAACCAATCATATAAAAGAATCAATCATAATCAAATAACTGTTTAGGTCAAAATAAATCTGAGTTTGTTTTTTTATCTACTAGGCATCAAGACCATGTGAATATTTATTGCTGTTCTCACACCTAAATTATATACCAGTGCAACCCAATTCAGGTTACAGCTAGTTTTCTGTACTAGACAAAAAAGAAATACATATATAATATAAATACAAACCTGCCATTTCTCAAGGAAATGAAATTTATTCCTCCTCACATGAGTGAAGAGGCAGCATTCAATGCACATGAAGGCATCCATGCCACAATCTAAACATCTAGCTTCTGCAATATTTGCTCCATTTTTGCAAGAAGGTTTTTCATGACAAATTGAGCAGCGCTGGTCAAAAGGCAAGCAACAGCTTTCAATGTATGCTTCTTCAATGTCTTTTCGAGACTTTTCCCACTGCTCAATTTCCTTCTTTTTTTTCATGAAGTAACCAGATTTTTTTCCATGTCTGAATCAAAATTCCATAAAAGAATGATATTAACCTTATGTTGAAATCTCATCATAAAATATTGAGATATTCATGTACTTTCAGAGGCATAGGAATGTTTTCGAAAGTGAAGGGGCATTAAGAAGAAAGGGTATTTATTTCTTGGAGGGGGGGGGGAGGGAGGCATACAAGTGAAGTCAAACAAGTTAAGTTGCCATGACAAATGTAAATGGGCACATTTTATTAAACACAATTTACACAGGAACATACTTTTCAAACCAAAAGGGGACAGTTTTTTGGAAAAATTTAATTTTTGGTTTTGCTGAAAATAGGATGATTAAAAGCTTGTCTCTATATGTTAATTAAAGTGTTCCTGTTTTAAATTACAACACAACATTGTCCTTAGGCCTAACAAGAATACTTTTTTGATAGTTAATAGTATACTGGGTAATACTAATTAGCCAAGGTATCAATTTATTTCTGCTCTTTGTTGTTTTTTGTGTGGCGTGTGCCTGAGTTGTTGGTGTGTACAAAAAAAAGCTAGCTGATTAATTAGCAGGCCTCTTGAAAGAACAATTTAAATGCTCGTGGGCAGTATGAAAAAACGATATGCTTACAGTGATAATATCCCATTGCTATCTGCTTCAAAAGTTTGAGTTATCACTGCACTTGTTCCGATTCTATGAACATCATTGGGGCTACTTCTTGGGCTAGGCCCACTACTGGAACTGGGTGCATCAAAATCGTCAGAACCGCTAGGTCTGCCATTCGAAGAAATTGGACCTTTTCTAAACTTTGAAACTTTTGTAACCCTTCCTGAACGTACACAAGTTATTTTAGCTTTACTTATGTAGGTTTTCACTCTATTTTTCTGATCAAATGGCATCTCGTAATGCTACTCTGACAGTGACAATTAAACAATGTTGCCACAACAAAACAAGATGGTGTGACGGGCTTTTGACTCAACAACCCAGACAAAGAACACGTTGAGAAAACAATGTAAACAATAAGCTTAGATATGTAACCAGCTGGTTGCCACGACAAAACATGTGATTAATCGAAACTGCCATTGTTTCAACCGGGTGTTCCGGCCAGTTGGCAACAACATCAAGTTGAATTAATCACAGAATTAAAATAACGTAACCTTATTGATTAATAACGGAGCGGGTGATGCGTTGTTCTCATGTGAATGTGTAAATTCAATTCTCTTTTAAAATCTTTTTGCATGTTGAACACCATAGATTAACTCTTTTTGGGTCTTCCCTCTCGAGCTCTTCTCCGTGACGTTTCATTCTTTTAATTGGGAGCGATCGAAAAACACGTCTGTTCCTTGCGTTGGCCTAAGTTGAATGAATTTCTTTTTCAATTTATTTCGATGATTCAGGTCTTCACTCTGTAAATATTGGTTGAATATGATACATATTTTTTCTCGAGCTAGCTTTTATAGGATTCGTGTTGGTATTTTCCGAACCAATCAGATCACTTACTTTTTTATAAAGACAGTATTTGGTTAACATGAGTAATCTGTGTTTTATGATTGAAGTGTCGTAAACAACCAATCAGAATAGTAGTTCATTCGCATCTAATCGATTTTCGAACGCATAATGAATATCCAATCAAAAACGTTAAGAATTCAACCAATATGAATGGTTCGTTTTTACTAACGCGTGACGAATATCCAATCAGGATACTAGGATTTTTACAACATTCGAGATCAGTCGGTTCGGTAAGTACTATTTATCAATTAATTATCTAGGAGCAATCGAAAAACACGTCTGCTCTCTACGAGGGCCTAAATGAAATGATTTTTTTAATCCTCATGTATTCTTTTAAAAAAATTTCACGAAACATTTCTCATTTTTCGTTTCCTCATTTTTTGAATGTTATTCTATGGTGTTTTTTTTTCTCCAATCATTAGAAAAAAACAACACCAAGATGCAATTGTTTAAATTCATAAATTAGTTAGAGAAGAGGAAGCAATTAGAGAGGATAACGCAGAGTCATGACATAGAAACAGTATATATAAACAGCATAAATTTTGAAGATTTGATTAGAAGGTGTCATCCTGCCAGAAGACTGATAATAAGGTACTCTGGTATCGAAGATGAGATGAAAGAATTACACCAGTTAAAAAAAGGATTTGCTTGAAAAACATGTGGCTGATATGACGAAATATGGGACGACTACAGCTTTCTCAAAGTCATTTCCCTTTGGAACAATGAGAATCATCGAATATGAACTAAACCTCCGGACGTGGAGTAGACGCCTAACCTTGTTTTACAAGCTTCTAATTAATTTAGCCCCGCATATACTAAGGATCCAATTCCATCACTCTAAAAGTCTCAATACCCTTTTTTAAAAAAGGATGTTATTTGGTGAATAAAGGCAAGGACCGAAAAATTCAAGTCTAGTTTTCATCCCTACTGCCTATCTGAAGTGAACAGACTTAATCCAGAGATCTATCACAGTTTTAAATCAAAGTTTTTAAATCAATGAGAGTTGGTTTTAGTAGGTTAAACCTTGATAAATTTAATCGCAATTTTAAAGATACCATAAACCCAATGTGTCTCGTGAATGATGGTTTTAAAGATACCGAACACTATTTGATGCTCTGCCAATCATATCACGCTCGGAGACGAGATCTTTTCACTGGAGTACTTGCAATAGTACGGCCATTTGGATATACTAACCTTTTAAATAATGACGTAATACAGTGTATAACAAAAAAATTATTGAGTTAGCTCTGCGTTACATCCACAACACTGGACGTTTTGATTACACTTGTTCAAACACCTTAGAAATTATGCAACATTCAAGTCTCATCATGTGTTGCGTCTAGTTTTATTTTTCTCTGGAACGGCCAGGGAGTAGACATATTTTTCTGCTCCCCGTGGTATCATCCCAGTAGTATTGTAATGTATTTTAAACATCGTGTAATTATTGTCTTGTTTGTAAACTTTTTAATGAAATTTTTAATGAAAGTATCTTGTTGCGTTGGAAATTCTAAAACTATATATATATCAAATGGACATAAAAAGAGTTTTAGCGTTATAACGAATTGCATGCAATGCCATCAGAAAATAAACATTTTCTTAACTAAAATGGGATATTACTTCCGTTTTCCATTAGTTTTCAATAGCATTCACTGGTGTTAATTGGTGTTTTATTGGTGTTCCCTTGATGTGGTGTTTTAGATTACATATGTTCTTGTTAAAATAAAATTTGCAACTTACATTTAACAGTTACAATTGGCGGAATCGTACAACAACTGAACAACACAATACTTTGATTTTAATATACTGGGTGCGCCAAAAAACGCGGAGCATCTTTGATTAAAGTTGATATTCACTTCAAAAAGGCTAAACTAGATGGAAATAATTTTTGGCAATTTTTTTCAACTTTTTTTTAACGATTTTCAAAAAATTGTCCATTTCACAAAACCTCGAAAACACTGAAAAACGTTGATCAAATTGCAGAGGCTTGAGAGCACATGGACAAAGAGAAATTCCCGCAGCCATGTCTAAGACTCTTGCGAATCAAAGACTTTTTCAGTTATCTTGCGTTTTCAGTTTTCACGCGTCATTTTTCGCAGTTTGAGTAAAGGCTTTTCACTTCTTTTCAGAGCATGAAGTCAGTGTCTGACCTCAATGATATCAATGTTTTCGAACTTCAATGAGATCGACAATTTTTTGAAAATCGATCATAACGCCTCTGTAAAGCGTCGAAAAAATCGCCAAAAATTGTTTTTAACTATTTTTGTCTTTTGGACGTGAATATAAACTTTAATCATTGTAATCCGTGCAGTACACGATTTTTGCTAGCTCGTCAAATATGTTACGTGTTTTTTGGAGCACCCCGTAGTTCAAAGTCAAAAGAAAATATTTCCATTAAATAAAAAGATTAAAGTCCCCACCCAGCGAACTTTTCTTCAACAAAAAGGTGTAACTTAAAAAATACTTACTTTCTAGCCACGATCTTTGGTCCCTTGTCAACTTGAAGTTGGGGTGTTATGACATCTTCGCTGTCAAAAATAGCTTGAGGAGGTGTAAAAGAAGGTAGCTCTGAAATTTAAAAAATAAACCAGATTTCTTTCTGTGATTCATACGTACACACATACCTACCGGGTGACCCAAAAAAACGTAACGGATTTCACGGAGTGTAGTGACTAAAAAATAGCATAAAGGCTCCCAAATGATTTCGTAGCAATTCGCTGATAAACAACTTACCGGTAAATACCTTACTTAGCATTATTGTTGGCTCGTGAGTCGAGATATTTACCTTGGTTTTTCGTCTTTCGATAAAGGTGGCCGTACTGGGACTTTTTGAAAGTTGAATCATTTTGTTGTTTTCAAATTTCAAAGCCCAAGTATATATTATCTATGTCATCTACTTTGCCATATTTGGCAAGATTTTTGGTTACCGTAATATCTTTTTTTAGATGACCTAAGATCCTAGACTGGCTAAAAAGTCCCTCTATTTTGGCTGTTGTTGTTGTTGATAGCCAGCTTCAAGGAGGGACTAGTTTCATAACTATTTCAAAAATTGGAAAGGATCTGAGATCTCGGTGTTCCAATCACAGTCGTGCATTTCAGAAAAGAACAATACTTATTGTTTTATCTGCCAATGAAATCTATTTGAATGAAGTTGTTTTGTTTTTGGTGAAGGTGTGGTTGGTCTGGTTTTTTCAATTTTTACTCTGGCATCTGCTTGCGCATTATTTGAAAAATGGCTGATTCCATCGTCGGAGCTCTTGAGAAGAAACATAACATAAAGTTTAAAGGTTTTCACGCAGCTGTTTGCCGTTCTCCAAGTGGAAGATGTATTTGCATGTGCTTGGTAGCTCAGGATCTTGGGCTTGTTTTTATCGATGCTAAGCACAGTACCATACTTTCTTAAAAGTTGTGTTAGAATATTTGCAGCATTTCGCAGGATTGATTTGGAATCAGCCATTAAAGTATGATCATCGGTATAGCCTACTTATGGGAATGAACTTTGACCCAAATATTGTTCTCCTCTTTTCCGAAAGTGAAATCCTGTATTGGTATTTCACAATAATCCCATTAATTAAAACAATAATCGGTACAAATTATCATGTTAAAATCAAGAAAAATACTGAATACATTTGGTGACTCAGGGCCACCTTGTATCACTCCAGATTGTGTTGTAAAGTAATTGGGGTCGTCTGATATCACTGGGGCTTCTGATGTCTGATGTCTTATTTTATCAAAATAAAATAAAAACAGTCTCGATTTATGACAATCCGGGCAGGCAAACCAAGCCCGCCTTGCACGAACAGGTCCTGTGTCATGACTTAGAGAACGTGGAATTAGAGAAATTATATGATTTCCAATTAACAAACTTAAAACTTCTGGCCGGTCTTGTGCGCAATTTTTTAATGACGCATCAAAATAATAAATGTTACCTGACAGACATTTCTGAAGTACTTGAGACAGCAAGGAAATTGTTTCAAGTCTTGAAAGAATCTTTCCTTTTGTTTCAGGATCATCTTGAGTTGAAAATGCATTGACAACCTACAAAAAAATAATAAAAGCTTTTTTTTATTTTTTAAAATTTATTATTTTTTATTCATTACGTAAATTAATAAAATGAGGTTAATATAAAAAATAAAAAATTGATTATCAATATGCAAAATTGCATTATATTGGTTAAGCACATTTTGTCAATAAAAAACCTTTGACAACATACTAATAACAAAAGTCCACATATTATCAAAATACATTTTCAGAAAAATGACAAAAAACAATCCAAAAAATGACAAAAAATAATAAAAAAAACTTTAAAAATATTTTAAATTTTCAATATACAGTTTCAACTACAAACTTACTATGATGTAACGAGCAAAAATTTGTTTTACTAAAACTTCAATGCGAATTCAAAAAATTCAACACATTTTAAAGAAAGTGGACGCACAAAAGCAGTTTGTTCCTTTCGCAATCAAAACAATCCAAATTCAATTAAAAATCACACAACTCTGTGAAAACTCTTTGCATAAAAACAATGCCAAAATTTGAAAAAATGTAATCATGATTGTTTTGATGGCGAAAGAAACACGCTGATGATGGACTCAACTGCGTTCAGGGCCCAAGGATGCTAAACAGTAATGCCGCGCATTTAAGAAACTAGTTTTTTCATATTAATCCCTACTGCTTCGAAATAATTTGTATTGTTTTTGTATGGTTATTTTGAGAAAGGAGCCTAAAAGTTTCTTGTAAGTCGTTTCTTAATTTCGGAGTCTAAGAGTAATATTAATAACCGTAAATCAATATGAATCAACTAATTAAAAAGTCGAATTATGATTTCGCTTTCCAAGCACGGCAAAAGTAAAATATTTCTGTGTGCTTCTGCGTATGCTCCTGTAAGTACCACAACAAAAATCAAGATATCCAAATGCAATCGACATGTGCCATTATGATATTATGGTTTGATAGAAAACTATTCAGACAAATAACAAATGCTGTATGGCATTTTTTTTAAATATAGCCTCTCAGCTGTAATTATTAAAAAGGCGAGGACCTTAAACTAACTAAGAAATATTCTCTACCAGGGGAGTAAAAACGTTTAAGCGTTTCAAAATCCTTAAATTGAGTGACTCCTTTTTGGAAGGTTATGTAGAAAAAGACCTACATTTTGATGTTGAGTAATGGTAATACTATATAATATTTTGGTGGTATATCAAAATGTGTGAAATTTGGAATTTCCATGACCAAACCTGGTTTTGACGCATTCTGGTAAACAGAAAAGCATTTTAGTAAAGGTTATGATCAGCGTGTAAGATATCATGTTACTATGAATTAGAAGGACAAAGATTTTTACATGCTTTTCAAAGTTTTCCAAGCCTAAATTACGTCATCTATTATTCACCTGACAGAAATATCTATGGTTTATAAAATTACATTTGATCCTCCGTGAGTGCAAAAAATTTGCAGCAAAGTTAAGTTTCAAGTTTGAAAATGTTTAGCAATATCTAATTTTTGTCGTCTAAACTTGTTTAACTCACACTCAAAGGTAAAACAAAAGCATAATGTGTCATGTAACAAAGATACGTTTTTGGAGCAAAAGCTTTTGAAAACAACATTTAAAACATTTTTTAGATTCCTGTGATAACAATATTTACAATACGAATTTCCATAATTTATTCAATTTGCCTAGATATTCAGCTAAATATCTATCATATAAATAGTTTGCACTGAACCATGGAAAAGTATGTTTATTAAAAATAGGATTTGAGATAGCGAGCTTTGTAACCGAAACTTCGCTGAGAATTTTCCATGTTGTTATCGTTGCATCTTGCTGTTGAATAAATCATATTTAATAACATACTTTCTTTGAACTTTATGCACTAAATTGTTCAACAAGGTGTGCCATAAAAAAGTAGCCACGTTTAATGGGCTACAATAATTCATATGCTAAGCATATTGCCAAGATTAAACTTGGGGAAATACTAACTAACTAACTAACTGACTAACTCAAACTTCACTGCTTTTCAAACATATTTTGTTAAATTTGGCGAAAAAGATTGAGAAATCTCATTGAAACTCAAAAATATTGAGAAATCTGGCCCAGCTTTACTAAAGCTCAAACTTTTGAAAACAATCAAAACATTACTGGACCTGAGTTAGGTACTCATCTAAAATTAAGCTTCGAGTGGCTTCACCATTTTCTTCTTTTCCTAAAGGCAGCGTTGAATTTTCCTTATGCAAAATAAACAAATTTGAAAAAATTCAATCTTCAAAAGATTCAATGTTTATATCCTCATCTTTCTGATCAAAATATTTTAGAAAATTTATGGCGCCAAAATTAATAAAGACAAAAATCGACAACGGTGGAGAATATATGAGTAGTTTTAGTATTTTCTCTTGCACAATTCATTGCAATCTCACTATTACATGATTTATGATGTACAATTGACTTAGCCTGCCAAACATGGCTGCTATATTATGACGCACCAGGTAGTTATAAGAAATCAGCTGTGAAGTCTGTCCTATCAGAACGCTCATTGTTCGCGCGCAAATAATCCAAAACAATAATAAATTGTTATTCAAAATCTGAAGTGGTCTTAAGAACTAGCTTGCTTTCAAAAATCCAGTTACACGTTGCTTACCTCCCTGAACCAGTTAATCGAGAAAAATAAAGAGTTGCATATCAGTTCTTTATCATCTACGCTAAGAGTCTCAAATTTTTCCAAGGATTCTTTTGTGTATAACATTAATGGACAACCTATTGGAAAAAACGAGTTAAAAAAGTAAAAAACAGCAGAAAAGAATTTCCTGAAACGTGAATTTAAGATATGCGTCACGAAAGTTGCATCTATCGGTGCCATTAATTTAGTTTCCATGGTAACTGGTTCGGTGTCGATCAGAAAGTTATAGGACAAAAGAGGACAGGACAAAAGTGGTACACTTTTCTAAACTTAAAACTTGAAACAAAATTCCTATCGAAAAAAAAAACTCCATCTATTTCGGACTGAAAGAAATCTAAAAAAACCATTCTAAAAACTTTCGTAAACTCAAACTATATAATATATTACATAACATAAACATATATAAACCAAAGTAAATTAATTTATGCAAACTGAAAAAACATATTATTATTAATTGTATTAAAATGAAGTGAAAATAATTAACAATTAAACTGAGCTTCTCTAAAGTCAGCTAAAAATCAGTTAAAGCAAGCTAAAGTAAGATAAAGTAAGCTAAAGTAAGCTAAGCGAAACTAACGTAAGCTACAGTAAGCTAAAGCAAGTTAAAATTAGCTGGCAAAAGTAAGCTAAAGTAAGCTAAATTAATTTAAAGTAAGCTAGGAGTAAGCTAAAATAAGCTAAAGTAAGATATAAAGTAAGATAAAGAAAAATAAAGTAAGATATGTAGTTTATATATAGCTGTTTAACAAGTTTCATCAACTGCTGAAACAAAAAATTAAACAAAAAAATTCAACATATTCACTAAAAATATAAAACCTTACCTAATAAGGCATCAATTCCTTCCAAACTTCCTTCATTTTGCACTCTCTCGCAGGTAGCAAGTAAACGAAACAATGGATTCATGTATGAAACACTTGATGCTTTTGAACCTGTGTAGCTGCAAAGAAATAAAAGTCATGTCACTCTCTATAATGCTTGAAAGTCATGTCACTCTCTAAAATCTACTTCTTTGAGTAGAATAAAATTATCCGGTTGAATAGAAAAATTTCTGTAAATAGGTTGGGGCTTTTATCTTTTCTTTCTCCGCTGTATGTAAATATTATATCATTTAAATGAATTGTACGATTGTATTTCATAGAGAAAGGGATATTATGATATAAAAATATTCACGGAGCACTTTTTAGAACCAAGGCTCTCTTCTACCTAATCGTTTCACATAGCCCTATTGTTCCTTTGCTCTTTGTTGCACATTCATTATAATTAAAGTTTCTTGAATAAGTTTCTTGTTCTCTCTAATGTTGTATTTGTGTAGCTTTTGGAAAGGTAGGCACGTTTTTGTTCCTAACAGCCTTTAATTTACTTTTCAATGCTTTAATGGCTTGCACCCATATACCCTGTCAGTTTCTTCTAATGGTTAATTATTAATTCGCATTCTTTTCTATAAATTTCTACGCTTTCAGGTATATTTATGGCAATCAACTGCTTCCTCTCGTTATAAAATTCTATATATTTCCCTATTCCTCTCCACGTGATATTGATGGTACCACAGTAAATTAATTCATTTTGAAAGGCAGCTTACATCGTTTTGTGCATTTTTATTCCAATATTTCAAAATTCCTTGCTACCACATTTCAAGCGTCCATACTCCATGTCCTGAAGATGGACGCAGTGATACAATAAAGACTGCCTGTTGTTGGCTTTTTCGCATATCATTTTTGCGTGTTTTCATATCATTAAGTTTCTCTTTCTCTTAATTTTTCTGAATTACACGTTCTCTAAGTGTAAGTAATTGGACAATAACGAATTTCTAAATATTTCAGTTTCATGTGGCAGCAATATTCCCTTCGACAGCCCTAGGTGTTCTTTGAATGGGCGACGTAAATAAATGTTTATATATTCATAACTGCTTAATATCTTGATATTTTGCAATTTTTCCACCAAAATGTAGATATTTCTAAATCTCTATTTTGAAAATATTACATCTTTGTACCCACGCATTTCAACTTTTAGCCAGCACTGAATTCCATACCAGTTTCACACAAATTGTACTTGTTTTGGTAGCCTCACATTTTAAACCGGTTTTTTTTTTAAAAAGAGCAGAATTAAGAAATATATTTGATATAATTGTACCCAGTTGCAAAGGTTTTTAGGAACTTAAAGAGTTTTAAGCTGATACAAATTTATTAATTTTATTTCATTTAATACACATTATTGCTTATTTTTTATTGTTGATTTTACAAATGTTATTTCTTTGCACTCATGCACTCAGATAATTCCAATTTACAATGCTCATCACAATTTATATTTAATTTTCCCACATCCGTAAAATGAGAAGTTTCTTGGCATTTAAATCCTAAAAATCTTGTAGAAGTCACACCATTTTAATTATTAAAACTTGCTGGCACAGCCCAGGAGGGATTCCTATATAAACATGGTACAAGCATTCCTATATAAACTCTCCAAAAATTCCTATATAAATTCGTCCAAAAATTGCTCAAAACCACAAACCCTTAACGATACTGGAATGGGACTGTTATATACACCCCCAGAATGATACGTCTCAAGTTTTTTTTCGTGTAAAGGAACATGTCAAAATATTGCTATACTGAATACCCTTAATACATGTAAAAAATATTGCTATACTGAACATTAAAATTCAATAATCAGAATTACACACCAATAAATAATGCTATGTGATTTGTACACCCCTAACAGTTACCAAACCCTTAAAATAACCTTAAAATAACAGTTACCAAACCCTTAAAATAAAAATTAAATATAAATATAAATTGAGAACCCTGAATTTTTGGGCCTATACGCCAAGTTGATATAGGAGTCCCCCCTTGGGTAGCACAGTTTATTCCGATAGTCCATATTCAGAAACTCCAACTTTCGGCATTCTTTGTTTTAACAATGATAGCCAGAGCAATATTTTTTCCTTGCAGTATTGCTGTTGAAAATTGTATGCATGATAATTGGCAGTGAGATTGCCTTGTTCAAAAGCAAGCAGAAAGCTGGACATTTTCGATTTAGATGCAGACACATAAATACTTTGTTCATGCAACACCTATTTTCATCATACATTAAAAATAGAAACAATCGAAAATTATATACTTAAGTATGGATACAATGTTGTGATTGAACCTTTATCCCACTTTGTATTTTTATAAACGATGTGTCATTTGCTAAACTATCTATGAAGAATATATTTTTTTTAAATTAAAATTGCTGCTTGGACGTGGTCAATAGTTAAAATATCAAATCAAGTACTGGTCTTTAATGTCAATTTGTACATACCACTTGGTTCCAAATTTAAATCCAGAGCTACATTAGCTTTCATATGACACCAAGCTGATATGAATGGGACCTATAGCAGCAAAACTACCGAATTTAGGTGTGGTCCACTTGCGCAATCACAACAAAATGGTCAACATTGACCAGTCATAATTCAGAAACAGTTTACCCTATGAAGTTCAAATTTTCTATGATGGCATTTTCTCACAACATAAATAAGTATGATTTTTTAAATCAAATTGATGATATCTGATTAGGGGGCACTGTTAACTTTTGACATTGAATGTCTCATTATACAATTCTGCTAAAGATGGTGGAATGGGTACTATGACCAAGATGCAATGCGTTCCATTATAATACTAACCTGGTTTTACTTACCCAGCATAAAATAATTGCAATATAGAGAAATATGGCAGATTATAGCAACAATAACTAAAATATTTGACACAAAATGAAAATGCTCATCATTGAGAAAATAAGCAAATTTAAAAAAATTCAAACCTCGACGACGATCCATTTAGCTCATCGCTTTGAGTCTTGAGTAGTAATGGAAACAAATTAATGGCAATTGCATCTTCGTCAGGTTCGTCTAAGTCGTAAAGCAAAGCACAATTTTTCCTATGGAGCAACGTATGTAGAGATTTTAAAGACCTAAAGGAAATTCAAACTTCAAGAATTTTCAAAAATATTTCAAAAAACCAAGAATTGTCAAAAATATTGCAAAAAATCTATACAAGTTAAGTAAAAAACCAGGTTTCTTGGTACTCCGTGGTTTTACCAGGAAACAACCAATGAGGCTCAATAAAATTCCGTTAACGTGTCCGAGAGGCTAATCATATTGGTCAAAATCGACAACACTATGACCTAGATACATATGATTTTGTTACAATGCTCATCTGCAAACAATTCATAAGTCAGCGAATAGTTCTACCAAGCCTGGTCTACATTTCCTTGCAGTGCTTGTGAGTGCGCATGTAAGCTCATGTTATCGTGAGAACAAAATTAGATATTGCGCACACAATTTTTCTCACCTGCAGATTCTAGTTTTTTATTTCACAAATTTTTTAGTATTGAAAATGATTATTCAATTCAAGGTTACGGTGACTACTTATAAAAACATAAAAAAGCGGACTACGTGTTCTACTGGCGTGTGTGTTGCAATATTTTGGTGCCTGTGTATCGCAAATATTTTTTATTTTACGGTAATACTTAGACTTTGAAAAGATAGCTCATGGTGCCAAAAAAGCAATGAGATTAGGTTAACGTTAAAACTAAAAATATACTGTATCTCTAATTGTAAAAAAAAATGACGAAAAATTGTCCTTAAAGTAATTTAAATTGAGGTCTGATCTCAAACGTTGCTTGGTGATAAAGAATGTTCACTATAGCGTAGCATAGAGGAACATGTCTTTTATCCGCGCAAATTCAGTAAAAATTCCTGGCAAAATTCAAAATTGTCAATATCAACAAATATGAGCACACGCAATGTTCTTTTTGGTCAACAGGAGAAACATTTTTCCTTTATGTTTAATAGCAAAAGACGTTATAAATTACAAAGTCAGTATCGACTTACCTGTCTTTTGTACCTTGTAAATCTACAAGAAATTCTTCTTGAAAACTTGAAACAACATTTTCAGAAATCCAGTGCTAAAAGAATTTGATTGTAAATAAATACCCAGTTTTGCAAAAACAATTATCCAAGAAATGAATACTTCTTTTAAAAAATATTTCTGAAATATCAACACAAAATATTATCAATAATATTCTTCAATAGTTGAATTACACATCTATGTGCCCATAATTTGTGCTTTCATTTTCTTTACGTACCTAGAAGACTATATAGGTTCAGAAACAAAACGTATCGTAGATCACAAAATCCAAAGAAAACAGAGCTTTGAAGGTCAAAATACACAACGACAAATAAAAAGAATAAATTTTATACACTTTTTACATTTTGATAAAAAGAATACTAACTACGATACGTTGATCCAATTTAGCCGTTGTGACAGTGAATGATAATTCATCATAAAACAAAGAAGCTGCTTCTGGGTCTTTGCTAGTGCAACATTTTGTTAATTCAAGAAGATTTATCACCTAAAAACAAGATTTCTATTTAATATATCTACGTAATAACAAATTAAAAATACACAAATAATATTTAAATCGTTTGTTCTGAGTAAGATAACTAAAAATTAGACTCTTAGCTTTCTGAAGACACAACAAAAATAAGAAGGCTCCAACGGAGAAGGATATCCTGATAAATATATTTAGATTGGCAATGTTCCACAGGTCAGGCCGTGAGAGGGAATAGGTTTTTAAATTCTAGGGATCCAACTCTGGCGAGAGACACATACTCTAAAACTTCAATTTGCATGAAATCTTTAAAAGTATATTTTATACTTTATCTATTGTTGTTATCGGTTTCTTTACTGTATATATAACAATAAATAAAGATAACATTAATACTAATAGGAAATTAGCTTCATTAGGAAATTTCAGAATCGCTCAGCATAGGATTCTGTTTTAATCGCTATTTAATGTCTATTTTTGTTATAATTGAATATGTCTATTTTTGGGCTGAAGGTTGTGCGGTTTAGATTTTAAAGTTTATCAACAAATTTAAAGCAAACACCAAGTCATCTCAAAGCTTAGACATTGTCTCTGACATGGTTTTTCTTTATCTCCAAAAAGGGTAAGAAAGTAAAAAAGAATAAAGTAAAAAGGAAAGAAAGTAAGAAAAAATATTCCAGAATTATGTATTTACTTGAAAAAATAGCTATTTAAAATATGCATTTTGGATCATTTTCTGGTTTAGGATTATTTTTACAAAATAATCAACAAATATTACCAACAAAATGCTATTCTTTGGATGCGGGAATGCTATAACTAACCAGCAGCAAAGAAATAAAATGATGATGAAATCGACTTTACATGACAAAAACAACCCAGGAAAAGTTAAACATGATTCTAAAGCACATAAAAGAAAGAAAAACGAGTGAAATGCGTGTTACGAGCTTGCACAACGTTTTGCTTCAAAGTTTTAGACACACTCCTAATTTGAAAAGGAAAAAATACAAATTCGCCTTTTTCCTTATTCGCGACGCGGGCAATGCATTATGGTAGTTGCAGTAAAGAGGAAACAGGTGTGATATCAAAACATACTGCCTGAATTGCGCTGAAATTTCTGCCGTCTTTCATCTGAAACCTACCCTAGTTTTCTTCAAAACTCCTGCACGGGTAATGATAACAGTCGTGATAAAGAAAGAACCGTTACAAATGAAGAAAATAGATTGGAATCTTTGGAAATAAGTTCCGATGAAGTAATTAGGCCCGTCGATGTCAAGCGAAAGGTGAGTGTTGCTGATGGAGGATTTTCATGCTGTGTACCTTTGTGCTACAAACATAACAATTTGAGCTTCTATTCTTTCCCAAGTGGAGTTGGAAAAGAGAAAATGGACTTAAGATGGATTTCTCTAGTTAGCAGAAAGAACTTCACTTCTACCAATGGTCATAGGGTTCGCTCAGAGCATTTTCAAGGAGGAAAAGACGGATTTTGAGAACGTACCCCTCATAGTTCCAAAGACAACCCGTCCGTCTATTTCACAGCCAAGGAAACAACCAAGTCAACAAACAGAGATCCAAAAAAAGTTAATCATCTTTCACAAAATACCAAGCAAATGCTAGAGGTTGATGCTGTTGTCACAACAATGCAATAAATTGAAAATGATGAGTTAACAATGCATCTGATGAATTAAATCAACTTGAGCTAAAGCATGAAGAGGAAATGTGAAAAGCAAAGCAAGAGATTACTTCTCTGAAAGCCGAAAATCAGTCTATCAAAGAAAAAAGTAAAAAGATTTCTTTTTCAGTTGAAAATTTGAAACATGACAACAGGAAGTTCCATTTCCACACATGCTTACAGGAATATAAGACTTTTAAAATATGGTTCAGCTCTTTTGGAAATGCTGCTGAGAAACTTGTTCACAGCTCTAACACGAATGTAGAGAGTATCAAAGAAGATATTAGCAAACGTGGCCCAAGGAGTGACTCTCTACAGAGCAAGAATTTTTCCTTGTGTTAGTCCGACTACGCTGTGGATTACTTGAGGCTGACATTGCCCACAGGGCCAGCATATCAGTGCACATTATTCAAGAATTTTTATAATTTGGATAGATTTTCTCCACTCAAGATTTTGTTCTTTGCCAATATCGGCATCACGAAAAACTATTGATGAAACCATGCCTACTTCATTCAAAGAGATTTGTCTAGCAACTCGTGTTGTTGCTGGATATTTCCAACGGAAATTTTAATTGAAATACCAAGCTCCATAAGGACCTAAAGTGAATCTTGCTCACATTACAAGCACCACAATGCTGCGAAAGGTATAAATGGCATTGCCCTTTCAGGGGCATTACTTTTGTGTCAGATCTTTATGCTGGGCACTGTAGTGACAAAGCTGTGACAAACGATTGTGGCTTATATGCACTCTGTTATGGAAGATAAAGGGTTTACTATCAGAGATGATCCTGCAAACACTTATTTAAATACTCCACGATTTCTATGTAATAAGCCGTCTCTAACAATAGAAGAAGAAGCAGAGACAAGACGAATTGCTTCAGTTAGAGTGCATGTTGAACGAGTCATTCGTCGTATTAAGACATTCAGGATTTTAAGAACAGTTTTCCCGATTACCATGGCTGTAGACAAATAAAATGTGGATTGTTTGTTCTTACCTAACGAATTTTTTACCATTACTAATAGCTAATAATTAATTTATGATATGACATACAGTAAGTTCCTGCCATCAAGTAATTGGCTTGTAACAAACTGTAGGCTGATTTTTTTTGTTATTATCTAAACATTTTAAGTAAAATTAAGGAACAGAATTAAAGAATTCAAAATAAGTTCTGATAAAAACATCTTCAATGCAACCTTTCTGTTATAATTTTAGTACCAACAAAATATTTTTCAAATTAAGAAACAAAAACAGCCTGAATTTGAAAAGTGGTTTTCTTATTGGCAGGACATATTTTAGTGCAATTTGTTTAACTCTGTGTGAGAGTGAATACCAAGATATATATACATATGAGTAAATGATTGTCTAAATTACTAAAAGTAGCAAGGCTTTCAATAAATTCAAAATATAAGTTAATAACACTACAGTATGGGGTGTGCCAAAAAAACATCTTTCACGAACTACCAAAAATCATTACGATGATTAAGATTCGATCCCAAGGAGAAACGTTAATCAAATTTCTAAAGCTTGAGAGCACATGGACAAAGAGAGATTCCCACAACCATGCCAAAGGCCTTTTTTAATCAAAGACTTCAATTTTCATGCGTTTTCAGTTTTCGAAGTTTTAATAAAGGCTTTTCATTTCCTTTCAAAGTCTGAACTTAATGTTTAACCTCAATGGTACATACATTTTTCAATGTTTTTGAGCTTACGTCAGATTTTAAATGAAATGTAAACATTGTCAATTTCATGGTACTTTGGAAATAAATTTCGGATTGAGCCAGTTTTTGTTTTGTTTGGATACTCATATTCTCAAACTCATATTCTTAATAAACCTATATCAAAGTGTTAGTTTTTATATTATTAATTCTTTTCACCTTTCTCGCTCGGTCTTGTGTGTGGCGCGTTTCGAACTTGTAATATTTTGCATGAAAAAGCACCAAAACTAGATAATATTAGCCATATTTCAGCAGCAGTATCTCAGCTTTTAGCTGGAAATTTAATATTGCGAGCAATGGAAACCTAGAATAGACTTTCTTCTTTGAAAAAAAAAACTTTGGTTTGGCTTGTTATGAAAAACAACCGCATGCAGCAAAACGGAAACCATAGAGCATTTTCCAACAGCTCGGCTGCCCTTCGGCCGTCATAACTGACTTTTACGGAAGATTTCATTGTCTTTTCAGCGCTCTGATTGGCTACTGAGGAAAATGAGCGTGGACACTGACTGGTCAAAACATTATTCACCCTTGCTTCAATAATAGACTTTGGGAAGACATTTTCACACCTATTTATTACCCTCCCAAATATAGAGGCAGTGACTCTATTTGATCTTTCAAAAAAACCAAATATTGCTGCTGCTCTGCCCCCTTGCCTGTGCTTGAAAAAATTGACAGTGCTCCAATGATTATTTTCTCTTTTATTGCACGGTCAAGTTGAACAGTATCAATTTCAGTTGACATATTGCCAAAACGATTCACTAAAGTTGTATTTGTGCTGGTACTTTGCTTTGCTTTGCAACTTTCCTGGTCATTTTTTCCTGTTGAACAATGTTTCAAAAACTGAGCATGGTTTGTAACTGTTACCCTTTAGGCACGATACAATTAATGTCGCCTTTCCATCTGCTTCAAATGCTCCTAACAATTTTCTGATGTCGTCCTCTGTGACATTTCTTGCAAAGGGAGGAGTAGCACAAAATTCATACCAGCTCCGTTACTGTTCTTTTGCGTTTCGAAGACTGGTTTTTTTGTAATCCGTTTTCACGAATTCCAGGTCATCAAACTTCACAGCAACATTCCCAATCAGTTTCTTAAATGGGATACTCCACTTTGGCAGGATCTGTGTACATGTGACATTCTCGGGTACAAACAAAAGGCTAAGATTGGAGAAGTCCAGCAGTGTATAAAGCAAAGCTGCAATGTCCTTACAACAGCCACCCTGTCCAGCCTTATAAGTACATTTGGCGTAAACAACTTTGGTAGTTTAGGTAGGTAGGTAGCTATCATTTTGCCACAATTTAAAATTTACAGGTTTTTAAGTATACTACGCAACAGAACTAAAATATTTACATAGTTTCAAAATACAAAGGAAAGAAAAAAGCAATTAATAAATATATATACACAATTTTTAAAAATATCACAATACCCCTAACTAGAGTGGCAGGGATAACATCAAAAAGATCGAAATGACCTTAATTCCATGACGGTCCCTTTTAGAGGTGTGCAATAAAAGAGAAAATAAATATTTATCTTACTAAAAATTGGAAATAAAAAAGCATGTGGGTAAAACTTAGGGGTGCATGGCAACCCCGCCCTAAAAAATCTAAAAAAAATCTATAAAAAAAATTCGGTCGTGAAAAGGTTAAGAAAAGCTATTAAAGTTAAATTGAGTTTCTTCGAACGTTTGGTGGTCAAAGCCTTTATTAAACACTGAGCAGTGTAAAGCACATGTTACAACAAAAGTACAGTAGAAGCCAGCATGGGCTGTAGGAAAACTGATATTTTATTCTGCTCTTGCATCGATTCCTATTCTGATTTGGACAGAGGGAAACAAGAGGAATTAAAATACAAATTGGGAATTAAACACAAATTCTAATTTTCCTAAAGCCCGTGACTTTACCTCCTGAGAAAACAAAACTGGGAGATGCAGAAATATTATCCTTCTCAAAAATTAATACAAACATTTAGGCTGGTTCGTATATTTGTGCTGTTCGTATATTTGTGCGAAGGTTCTTTCATGCGGGTTTCTAGTGAATTTGTTCTCAAACATACCTGTTTTTATATCTGGTTTTGGTAACATCGGTTTAACCCATGATACATTACCAAATGGCTTTGACCCAAAACACTGGTACATTGCAAAAATCGAGCTTGTTGCATTCAGTTTAAAATCACTTCCAAAATATATGTCGCACGATGTTTTGGACTTTCCTGCAGTTTTACCGGACGGATTTGTAAGTTGTTTTGTGCATTCCTCTTCTGCTAACTTTTGCAATTTATCAGAGACGGGCACCTCGTCAATGCTTATTCCTCCCAATTGAATGAAACTGTATTTGTTGTCATGGCATGAGATTGTAAGTGGCAAGGACTTCGTCGTTGCTAGAAAAAAAATCAAACTTTGAAGCCTATACCGTGTTTACAGAATAGAATTTTCTGTAATCCAGAAAAAACAATATACAGCGAAACGTTCTTTCCTAACAGACACCTCTTGGCAGGGGCGTAGAAACGTTTAAAAAAGTGGAGCCTTTACGCTGTTTACGCTGGAGCCTTTACACCAGTGGAGCTTTTACGCTGGAATCTTGAAGCCTATATGCTGTTTACAGATTACAATCGTCTGTAATAATATACACCGAAACGTCTTTTAACAAACACCTCCAAATATCGGACAAATGATTTTGTTCCAAAATTGTACCGGGTTAATATATGACATTGAGCAGTAATATATGACACCACCAGATAACGGAAACCTCTCTACAAGAGACAGTAACACCGGTCCACAGCTGTCCGTTAGCTGTCCGTTATGTGGAAGTTCCATTTAATTACTTGGCAGTTTTTTTTTACCTGCGCTCATCTTTCTTATTGCTAGCGCAGGGTAACCTCTCAATCCTCAATCAGTGACGTTGCCACTGATAGTTTCGCTCGCTTCGCTTCCATCTTCAATGTAACCGTCTGCACCAATGAAAAAATAAAAAAAAACTAGTTCTTTACTTTTAGATAAAATATTTTAAAATTGCATACCAAAGTCAGAAAAAAACCTTACCAATTTCTCCAATGTATAATATAGCGTTATCTTTCTTGCATTCAATACATGGAAAGAGAAAGCACTGGATAGTCAAGAAAAACACGCTTCGAAAAAACATCTTCAGAGCGCTCTTAAATTTAAAACAGAAACACTTTAGTTGGCAGTTTAACTGCCTATGTGAACGTTTCAAGTTGTTTGTCAAAACTAAAATGAAATCGATAAGTAAAGCTTTGAAATAAAAATAAAAATAAAATATGGATTATGGTAAATTGTTTTAATATGTGGTTTGACCATTTATTGGATATTTTTAGACATCAAAATCATAGTGTGTGAGAAATTATGTTGAGTCATACGTGTGATGTAGTTTGTAGTTTGCCCTCCAAATTAGACTTATTACATGGTCGCTTGTTTCGATCCTCCGCCTAAGTAAAGTTGGGAGGAGCAGCGAAGGGTGAGAATTATGTAACCTACAAATACCACAAATATTTTTAAAATGGCCACATGCACCTGACACCGACATCTGAGCATAAAGTGCTTTCAAACTTTCAACCTCGCTTCCAGGATATTTCAAATGGATGCCTCAACATACTGCCCAGACTGGCTATTCCAGTCGCTTTGTGGCTATTGAATTGATTTGCTGGACACCAACACTGGTAATACACAAAAAAAGTTGGCCAAAAAAGCAGTATTTTCGAAGCCGGACTCGAGCCCGCAGAACTATTTAACCATGTGCGCAAATACCCGCAGATGCTTTGCAGGTAAACTAAGTTCGAAATAGAAAACCAGTTTTAATTATCACTTTACAATTAGCAAAGGATGCAAAAAATTTACAAAATTAGAATCAGCATTGTACATGATTCATGGTAACCAAAGCAAATACAGTTAAGTCGCTGAACTTCTGTTGGGCTATTTTGACTACTTTATTTTGCCTAAGAGTAAAAAAAAACCATCCCCTAGCTAACCCTTGATCGGAAGCACATATTAACTTGAAAATGTGTATGTTTGTAACTCAGAAAAAATAATTTCTAAAAACAGACATTTGAATTTAATTAGTCACGTGGTAAGGTAACCAAACAGCAGAATGGAAAGCTCAGTATTAGGAATTAAAATGTGTACTGTTCAATTAATAGTTCTAATAGACTGGGAATACTCTATTCTACAAAATATTTTACAAAGTTTGATGGTTATTGTAAACATGACGTCATGTTAACGATATAAAGGTGCATGACGTCATCAATACAATGTTCCCATGACGTCATCAAAAATGACGTCATTCTATTGTTCACGTGATTAATTAAATAAGAATAAAAGTCAATTATTTTTGTTTAAAATTAAATTCTATGATAATTCAGAAAGTTTGAACATCGTAGAATGTGGCATTCTGAAGTTATTTAGGAAATATCAACAGGGAGACAAATTTGACCCCAACTAAGATAGGGTTAAGAAATTGTTGATTTAGTTTCTCTAATATCTCAAATAAATTTCCATCACCATTGAGAGTTCGAGATAGTAGGGTTCACTTTTCAACTGTACTGTGTACCCTGAACGAAATGTAAAGCATTTTTATTTCTTCCGTCGAAATTGTTGTTCATCCAACCCAAAAGTTTAACCCGCTTTGAAGATCAACTCCTTTCTTCAAGTCCGCTTCATAGGCCTCCAAGATCATGTCAAGAACTTTGTCTACGGCTCCTTCTACGTTCTGTAATGCTTCTTCCGGTCTCAATTTGATAGTGGGCCCAATTTGACCTTTCGTGATGGTGCTCTTCATGAATGTCTTGCCGTCTCCAATTCCAATGAATGGCACGTTGTATCGCTTTTTAGCGCCAGCACCTCCTCCTTTCCCAAGAGAAATCGGAGATTCCTTTTCCGATTCTGACAAGAGAATCTTGGCAACGGAATTGTACAGTCTTTCATACCTGCAAAAAGTATAATGATCACAAACCTATTTGAAGTAAAGTTATTGCTCAACACAGACAAAGATAACATAGTCTATGTGCAGCCTGCGCGTAAGTAGGTATTAGAGAGGGGGGGGCATTTCATAAAGAATAGTTTTTTGTTTCTAAGAAATTTTTCATTCATCCTATTAAAGAAACAAGAGGCTGATTTTATAAGTCAAAGTTCCACCGGAGATTCTCTGCGACTGCGGCTATTATATGTATGTGGAAATTAGGCTTAACCTACTCTCTAATGCAGAGGCTCTGTGTTGTTCTGTGTTGTTTCTTCGACTGGCGTCGCCTTCAGAACAACAAATAAAATAAGAAACAGCACGGGCAAATAAAATAAGAAACAACACGGAACAACACAGAACCTCTGTATTAGAGAGTAGGCTTAACCTAGGATGTGACCCTGAGCTGAGCACTTTTGTAACCTTGAACAAGTGCTACCTGCTTAGTACCCTGGTATCCTGGGTATCTGCTTAGGTCCTCTTTCAGTAAAAAGAACGATAAAACTTACCATTTTTCTGTAATATCTGGATGTTTCTGATAAGGAATCATGTACAAATATATAGCCCTGGTCATGTCCTTCTGAGGAATGTCAAAATCATCCAGAGCATAACAATCTCTTTCCGCTTTCTGCTTTCCGTATTCGCTTTTCCTCTGAAGGCATATCTTCTCATCCCTGATCCAAGTAAACGTTAGGCCCATAGTGTTTTCTTTTTGAACTTTGTCTTTCATCCTTTTCAGCCCGTCTCCCTTTTTATATTCTTTCTTCGCATCTTTTGCTTTCTTCAACTTGTCATCTTTAGAATAATAGAAAAATATGTTTAATATATTTTCTTAAATAAAAAGAAAAGTATAAAAATTATATGTTGGACTGTGAAGCAGGCTAGAATTTATAGGAATAGACAGAAAGTAAAATCAATAGTTATCCAGAACATGCATCAAAAGTGGGTAGTTCACGTCGTTAAGTTTCATCGGTAATCTACTAGTAAAGTAGCTACATTTGAAAAACTGACTCGATCTCACTTGACTCGAACTCTTGGCATAGTCAATAGTTTTTTCTATTGACTATGCTTCCGGTTAGCTCGAACTGTTTCATAAAACATTGAGAGATTTTGCTGTTGATTAAGCTTTTGTTATCTCAAAAACCTATAATCTCAAACTGAAACGAATTTTTCATCTTCTTCATATCAACGATCTAAAAAGTTACTTTGAAAAAGATTACGAAAGCGACACTACAGATAAATTTATTTTTGAATATTTTCTTTAAAGTTGGATACAGAATAGCTAAATTAACAAAATTAATATAAGCTACCGTATGTTCTCGAATATGCGCCCAGGGCGTTTATAAAAATTATTAGATTTTAGAGAGGGCGTTTATTGGACAGGGGCGTTTAATAGAGAGGGGCGATTATTAACAAAATAAAATAGAAAAATTGAATAAATACATTTAAGAATATCAATCTCACCTGATCTTACCGTTTATAAACATGGTCGGTCAAGCCTTTTTCTAAGGTTCATTGTTTTAGGAATTACATCTAGTACAATATTCCAATAAACGCCCCCTCAGAGGTGATTTTAGAGGGGCGTAAATTGGAACAGGGGCGTTTAAAAGAGAGGGGCGTTTATAACATTTAAAAAAAATTGCACGGGGCGTTTATTGGAGAGGGGCGTTTAAAAGAGAGAGGGCGTTAATTGGAGAAAATACTGTAATTAACACCAACTGAGGTGTGTGTATATAATAAGTAAAAAGTATAAATCGGAAAATAACACTATCATGTGGCACTGCATGTTATATATATATCCAATATTATGGATATATTGTTTGCATAAATCACAAGTGCAATTGAAAGATTTCATATTTTTTATTCGGTTTTTAAATATTTTAAAATTTGGCGAGTTTTTTATATGCCGTGGAATGGAGCACCATGTTAAAACATAGCATCTCTGTCACCCAACATAAAACAACAAGCAAACTTTTACATTTTTTACATCTACAAATTTTACAAAATTTCAGCGATCTCTCACTGAAGATTCGAAATTGTTACTCAAAGGTTATTTGGCCACCTAACAAAAAGAATTTAGATTTTGGTCCATTGACAAAAGAACGAATTTTCATTCCACTTGAGAGAGACAGCAGGGCTCAATTGTACTGAAAACATTGTACCAAATCATTGGCTTTCACCTATACATATAACTTCGCAAAAAGGTTTCTCAAATGCATTTTTTTGAACACCGGTGTATAATTTTTCCAGGTCAGATTGACCCATATCCATACTTGATTATACAAATACATAGGTTCCTTTGACCAGCGACGACGATAAAGCAGAATAAAGAAATTCCTCTCACCTTCATCCTTATCCTTTTTCCCAAAACTGGCACAAATCAAGTAAACGACAACAAAGAAAAGGACTTTCATCTTTTCAGAAGCATTAGTTCTGTTATTGATGTTGATAAATATGAATCATTTATTGATAAAAGAAACCACACGCACACGTGATTTTATGATTCCAGACAATCAGAGCAGCAAGCATCCTAGTTTGATGGGTTTGCGCGGGTGGTAATTTACGGTACTTTATGGGAAAATGGCTTATAGACATGGAGCAAGTCTATAACGATAGTAAACATTACCATCAGAAGCGGGGAGGGGGGGGTTGAGGAGGACTGGGGGAAACTACAGCCCCCCAATAATCTCAAGAGCAATGGTTATTCAAAACAATTGATTAACTATACCTTTGTTCTCTACTGTTCTGAGAGCAATAAGCCCCCCCCCCACTCCCCAATCTTAAACAGCTCTCGACGGCACTGGTAAAACATGGTTACTTCCACTTTGGTTGAGCAACGCTAGCAATTCCAGTTGACGCCACGTGTTGCACAACAAAATAATTGTACGCAGGCTCGACCATTCATTATTTCGAACATATTTTCATTTCCCCTCGCTGGGCTTTCTTATATACGTATACCAAGCAGTAATAGTCTATTACCCCCTTACTTCTTTACAAGAAAACGGTAAATGACTCCGAAGATGCTACAAAAAGCCCACGAATTGCTCCTTAATAGGCCGTAAGAGGTATGTACCCCGAGTATAGGTGGATTTTTGTTCAAATATTCTCTATAACTGAGTTAATCCCCCCCCAAAAAAAATTCTCTACAACTGGGTCCATTTTCCCTAAAAATTTCTTTTGAATAAAAAATAAAAGTTCCTTAATGGTGGGTCTAAATTATTATAGCAGACAAAGGTTTAAAAAAAAATCTAGGTCGAGCACCTTTATATTTGAGGGTCAAGCACCCCCTCACTCCCGGGCTGAAAGGCAGCGAAATTTTGAGGTAAAATAACTTTACTAGTAAGTGTTATTGTGTGTTTGAATTCATAGTAGCAACTAGCTGCAACTAGCAATGAAATTGCCAAAATAAGGCATACGGAAAATGCTACCCTGGAATCCAGATTTATTTTTTGTTTTTTAATTTAGATGCTTTGGATTTCAAAGAGAGGAAATGCCTGAACAAATATCATAACAGTTTCTCCAAAGCTTCAAACAAAATCACCTGTATTCTCAAGTACTCCATAACACAAAACTTGAGTCCCTAAAACAAAAAACAAAGACAAACAGCTCTGTCTTTAAAAAAACAAAGTGTTTCTATGTTAGCCTCTCCAGAATTTACCGAAGCTTTTTCAACAGTTAGTTTTTGTTTTCATAATAGTATTGCTAGTTGTAGATAATCAAGTTCACTCGCAGTGCAAGGCATCGAATATCAGATACAATTTTAGGGTACTACCACATCTATACTGACAATTCACCTCAATTTTTGACAACAAATAAATGTGTGGCCTGGGCGTCATTGACTCATTCAATGGTTTGACTATATCGAAGGACGATATGGCATTCCCTCGATATATTGAGTACGAATTAAAAATTTGTCATAAAAATTATGCAACCTTTTTATGAGCCTGATCTTTGAGCTGAGATATCGAAATTGTTTTCAGAAAGGGCATCATGTTGAACTGGAAACATATATTTAGAAAGCACAGAAAACACTTGGACAATAGCAGCAATGAATATTTTTCTTGTACAATAAGTGTAATATGATTTACTATCCGACTAATTTATTTGAATTCATTATAATTTATAAGTAAATAACCAAATATTAAAAGTCTTGAAACAATGCTTGTATTTCAATCAGTGGTTCGCGAATCACCCTTAAAAGCAGCATAAATCATATCAACAACTTTAGCAACGGTTTCCTCCATTTTATCAAGTGATTCTTGGGGGACTAACGTGATGCCAGATCCAACTTGCCCATTTGAGATGGTACTCTTCATGAATGAATCCATGGAACCAATACCAATCTGCAACGCCTTGTATCTTTCCTTGCCACCTAGACCTCCTCCTTTCCCAAGAAGAATTGGAGCTTCTTCTTCTGCTTCTGACAAGAGTATTTTTGCAACCGAGTTGTACAGCCTTTCATACCTGAAAAAGCAGAAAATAAATGTTGATTAGACTTAGAAGTCTAGCTAGTGATAGTTTGACCACGGGCTTTAGGAAAAAAAAAATTTTTATTCACTCCACTTCGATTTTACACGCTTATGCTTTAATTTCTCTCATTCCACCTGTCTTACATTCTGTGTTTTGATTCTGGTCATGTGACCACAATCAAAACACGGAATGCAGGACAGGCGGAATGAGAGAAATTAAATTGGGAGTAAAATGAAACTTTACTGTTCCTAAAGCCCGTGGTTTGACAGTGTACCGATTTAGATTTAATCCAACTTTTCAAGCTTAGGCTGCCATGATAGAAATTTTCCAAAATTTTGAGATCCAATTTTGCATTTCTCTCCGTATTTTTGTCAAAATTATATTGGTTTTAAATTTGTAAGAGCTTTGAGTGTGAAATTGTCCTTAGGAATTGTTTCCAGTAAAAACACCTTAAAACTTAAAAAATGTCTGCATCGCAAATCTTTTCAGAGACTTTCAGTTACATTTGTTATTTAATTAATTAATTTATTTGCGTGCAGACTTTACACGCTTTCACGTCTCGCCTTCTCATCCACATAAGCGTGTAAAATCTGCACGCAGTCTAATGTTGTTACCCCCCCCCCTTTAAAATAGAAACTTAGATATGTTTTACCTGCTAATCAACACTAAACACGGGCGTGGAAAAGTTAATAAATAAAAACATGAAAATATATTACTTCATGGCTCAGCAAGATATACACTGACTAGAAACTGCGAAACCTCACCATTTTTCGGTGGACTCCGGGCTCTTTGTATACGGTTTCTTCATCCAAAAAACAATATCAAGCGTGGTCGATGGAAATTCAAAATCTTTCAATGCGTAGCAAGCCCTTTCAGCTCTAGTACCTCTGCGAAGGCAAACCGCTTCGTCTTGAATCCACGTCAGCATGTCACCCATTTCAGTCTCGGTAATTTGAGCCCTCAGTCTTTTCACTCCATCTCCAAGACTGTACCCTTCTTTTGATTGGATTGCTTTCTTCAGCTTTCCTTTACGTATGAATGAAATAAATGTTTTACCAAAAAATAGAAAAAGCATTTTCGGCGCTATTTTACTTGTATTTATGCAATAATTATCTTTGGTCCTGTTCATGAAGAAATTAAAGAGTACCGGATTACGGGGTGAGACTATTCTCCGCTTCTGTTCTGTTTATACAAAATAGCCTTGGCAGTTGAAAATAGTTTACCCCCGGGACTATTTTTAATTCTCATAGAAACAACCGGGACTATTTTCTCTAAAATTTTCTAACAGAGACCAGCTATATGACAAATATTGTTCGTTCTTAAATTGAGAATTTCAGAAAGCTTTTCATGAAACGAAATGTACAATTTTTATTTGTCATATATCTGGGGATAGCTCGCGTACGTTAAGTCTCTATGATTGTGTAAGACGCTAAAAACCAAAGATAAAAAGTAATTTTTCGAAATGAAAAGCAATCTATATGTATATTTGGAACAGGACAAATGATCCGTGTTGTCCACTTTGTTTTGGTCACACAGAGAGTATTGCTCATTTATTTAATGGATGCAAGGAATTTCATAATTTCTACAGTCGCCGTCATGATCGGATTGTTGGAAAACTTTTCGATGAAATAAAGTTGATATTATGTTCGAGCAAGAAAGTTTATACAAACAAGTTATTAGAAACGTTGTTGCCAGAGTATCGGGAAGAGCTGACCTTGCTTCAACATCGGAAACCGGACATTGTTATTATTGATGAATCGTCGCGAGATATCATCATAGCAGAAGTTACAGTTTGTTTTGATCTCTACTTTGGATTCTCGTTTCCAGCAAAGTGTGATCGCTACCAGGACCTGTGTGACGTTCTTCGTGAAAATGGATGGAACCCTTCTCTTCATGTTCTGTGTTTTGGTGCGCTTGGCTGTATCAAAGAGGACGTTTATGAACGATTGCGGAATATTGGCTTTGGAAAAGCAAAAGTAAAGGAACTGTTAGCTTG
>JAYJMH010000357.1:0-30405 GCA_036873815.1 Phacellophora camtschatica
GGGGTATTCAAACCCCTCAAAAAGGGTGAAATCATCACAATATTTAAATTTAAAAGTTGCAGCACGTTTTCCAACATGTTGAATTACCCATTTATGCAAAAAACCGATATGGGTAAACTTACCCTTTAAGTTTCGTCTTGCATCTATCTTTTGGTGAGACAGTTTTACAATGCTAGTACATTTAAAGTACAAATTATCAAAAATAAATCTGTGACAAAAAGTATATGACAGTTTCAAACAAAATTTTGTAGTATTTTCGAAGTTAATTCTAAAAAGTAGCGGTACCAAAACTTCCCCTTACCTTTGTTAATAATTTGCTGAGCAGAAGCTTTGCCCTCTAATAGTTTGCATGTGTTATCTTTGACACTTTCCACCCTCTTTAAATCAATACTGCAAAAAGGACAAATCAAATCAGTTACATTTGTGTTTCCCCTTCACATCTCGTTTATCTCAGTCCACAATATTTGTATTACACATTCCAAAGCCTCTTCATTGCTCTTTTCTCAGATGGCCATTTTCGTGTTATGTTGTAATATCAAAAGTAAATAAGTATTTGCATTCCGTTGATAGAAAGTAACACTAACCTTTGTACTTCAGCTTCAAATCCAACCAGTTTGTATTTGGAACTAAAAATGGATTGATTCAAGGTAAGAAGATTTAAATGTCGTATTTGTCAAAGCAATCACAAAAATTAAGTCACATTGCACTAATAACGAGAAAGATAATAAAGAGAATAACAAGGGCAGCAACAATACTTATAATGATAAAAATAATACCTGGGAAACAAACGTAGTGAAAATCAAACTGAATGTGTGTTTTGGGAAAAATCAAAAATGGCTTACTTGTCTTGAGTGTTATACTTCAGGATAAATTTCACATGATTATTAACATAAACCTGTAGAAATAATCACAAGAAATATTATGTGCATAAAATGAATTTTATTCTTCAGGTTCCTTTGCGTGTTTAATTTTAAACTCACATGGGCCTTAAATTCTAAAATATTTCCAGCAAGGGCATCCTCAGCTACCAAAAACGCATCTAACGCCATTCCATCTATTATCATATTCATAATAAATTACGTTGACGAGCTACACTACAAATTCGAATATCAAGATTATTTCGTAATTTTCCAACATTCCCTTGAGACCAATTTTATACAATTTTCACCAATCTCTTGAGACTTATCTACTTGGGTTACAAACATTTGAAGTACCAGGTATGCCAAAAAAAGATATAGTCTCTGACGGACCACCATCAATCGTGTAATTGATGTCATTAAAACATTGATGTCATTGAGGTCAAACATTGATTTCATACTTTGAAAGGAAATGAAAAGCCTTTCTTCAAACTGTGAAAACTAACGCGTAAAAACTAAAATAGTCTTTGTGCTCGCGCTCAGGAATCCCTCTGTCCATGTGCGCTCGAGCTTTAGAAATATGATCAATGTTTTCCATTGTTTCCGAGCTTCGGTGAGATCAAAACCTTTTCGAAGATCGTTTATAACGTAAGCACAGACCTAAAAAAGATCACGAAGGATTATTTTGAACATTTATAGTCTGTCTGATAAGGATATCAGTTTTAATCAACTTAATTGGTGAAGTACATTATTTATGGTAGACCGTAAAACATTATCAATAAACGCTGAAAAGCTCCACTCAACAATTAAAATTATATGTACATGCCTTTACATTATAAAAAAATTAAAAATATATACAAAATATGCAGTTACCTTTCCATCAACATAAAAACCAAGTTTGATTCCTTGCTCATATTGAGTCTGTGATAGAAAAAAAAAAAAAATCAACAAGATGTGAGCGGAAAAATCTAGAAAACAAGGACAATTTCCATTGATTACTCTTGACTAGCATATGGAAAAAATACCTCATTGCCAAACAGAATATGATTTTAAAACGAAAATGTTCCATTTCCATGCAAAATTATCACTTACGGCACCACCCGCGTCAAGCATTCTAAACTTCGTAGCAACTGGCAGGTTATCAACAATCCTAAAAAATAAATAAATAGAGCGAATGAGGACCACTGGCCACCAAAAATCAACGATATCAGAAAAAAATATCAGGAACGAATATCACTTTACGACACATTATATTACATCAAATCAAAATAAGGTATATTGAATCAAATTAGATAATGTTACATTACATAACGATGAATTATATTGCTTCAAATTAAATTGTATTTCATCACACCACATTCAATTATACTGCATCAAATTAAATTATGTGACATCACAAACAAAAGCACAGCCGTTCTTAAATAATAGAAAGGGGAAAGAGGGAGTCCGGGTCTATGTGTGTCTTTTATTGATCAAATCTTAAATCAGCAGCTAAAGCTGTTTTAAAATAGTAAAAACCATTTAACATTTTGTCAGCAATTGTCATTATTTTTACAATATGTTAAATTTATTTCTTGTTGTCAATTGTTTTCATTTGGTACTGTTTTAACAGTCCGTTTTGAACTATTTTTAAGTCAGGGCTGTTTTAAGTTTTAATGCTAAAAATGTTCCTGTATTTTTAGAAGGATTTTGTGTGTTTGCACAAAGTTTTAAAAGAACATTTTTCTTGAGGTTAAAACAACAAAATTACGAAAACTACCCATCTACATTTCTGGCTCTAACTTTTTAATATAGATATATTTTAAAATGATATAATTTAATGAAACACATTGGTTGTCCTAATTTTGAGTCACACTTTAACTGGAATTCCGATTAATATTATTAATTGGCTTGCAAAATCTTGCTTCTGTGTTTTTAGTTGCATTGTTGCCATTTTGTCATTGAAAAATAGAAAGTTAACCTGTGCATTAATTGAAGTTTGTCAAGGTGTTAACCTAAATATAAGCATGCCATTGTACGTGGTTTGAGTTGTGTCAAACGTGTAACAAAACGAATCAAGGAAGGTCAAGTTGATGTGTACTTTGCTACTTGGAAGGCAAATGGTTTTTGAGCCGTGGACAATTGATCTTTTAAATATAAAATAAATACTTACATGTGTATTGTGTAATCATTTTTTATCATTTTGAAAAACTTTTCTGATTGCTCTTTAGACATTTTAATTGGTTGACATACAATATGACACGTTTTGTTCACGTTCATTTCAACCTAAAAACAAGAGTATGAAACATTAGAAGCTAAATTTCATCCATTTTCGCTTATGTGAAATATTCTCTTAATTTGCAATCAAACGAAATTCCACCAAGAATCAAACAAAACAAGTTTCAATTTAATTACGAAATTTAATGTAAATTGATGGCATCAATGTAAACAATAAAACTATGAATACCTCATATGCTGTATTTACAATCCTGTCTCCTCTTAGAACTTCTCCTACAAAAATTAAAATGTAATTATAAATAAGTCTCTGGTTAAATACTACAAAGTCATACTATTTGCTATACGCAAGCTTTAAACCATCCGTATTTCAAATGTTGGTTCTTCTATATCATTCAGTAACAGATAAATATATACATTACCGAAAATACCTAATACAGTGGACATGAATGTGCCAATACATACTCAACACATACTTAGTGTATGTTGTATCTGTATATAAGAGCACACTCTGGAAAAGCTAATCACTACTGAGTTTAGGACTAAGATTAGGTTTTTACTATTCTTATATTTACAAAATCAACAACCACATCACTCGTTATTCAGATCAAAATTCTTGGCTGGACAATTTCAGTGGCTAAAACATAATGCAAATGAGTAAATAACATATAAACTATTTTAATCATTTTTCAAAAACAATTTGTAAAATTTTGCCCAAAATCAGCCTGTGGTTTCCAGTATCTCGGTTTCTCATTCGTGGGTCCTTACTGTATACATTTTCATTGAAAACTTATTTTAAAATTTGATTTTAAAATGAGTAATGTGATTGTTTCAAAACTGAAACATCTTTTGGAAATATTAATAAAACAATAATAAAATCAAGATGACCAAAGATTATATCATAATATAAAATCATGGGATGGCCAGATTGAAGCGATTCAAACATGTTTCCAAAGACGAAAAATCATTTCAAATATTTCATATATTGGGGGATTTGAACATTATAAAATAGGAAATATGCAAGTTAATGTTTCAGCTTCGAAACATTATTTGAACCTCTTCAATCAGTCAAGCGCCAGTCAAAGAGGGAAACTTTTTTATGGGTCACCAGGTATTAATGTCCACCTACCAAGATTTTCAACAAGATATTTAACACCACCAGCGGGTTGACAAAATGGCAAAGAGTAATAATCAAATGGAAGTTGTGTCTTTGTGCTCGTCATTTTTACAGCCTTAAAAAAAGAAAGTGTGCCATGAAGTAACCTGCAATCTAACTTACTGCAGTTCAGACCCGTTTGTTACGTATAGATGTATATGTACGTATACTTGACATACGTGAATGTCATGGATTGTGACTCTCTGAATGGATATCAATAATGCAAGTTCATGTGCTATTGTTGATGTGCAGCTAAGTGTGATAAAAATTAACTTACTGCAGCATTACATGAATTTTAGTGCGTTATGCGATTGGTAATTTTACAGGGCATAAACTAATACGACCCTTTTTACACTATCCCAGTACGAAACGAATACAGCGCGAGACCTCCCGTCTACACTATACCGGCACGACAACAGGATTCAAACGAATACGGCAGGCATAGTGTAAACAGTCAAATACGGAACGCTTCCATGTCGATTTCACAACGAGGCTTAACAAATTCAAAAGCGAGTTATTTCAGCCAGTTATACGTATGCTCCGACATGCAACTATGTCATATTCGCTATGTACCAGCATAGTGTAAACGGGGTCTAAATTAAGCAAAAAAGCATAAAGTTAAAGAGCTCTTAAAATTCTTCGACAGCAAAGAAACCGCTGATAAGAATAAAAGCAACCGATTTAGCTCCTTAACAGCGAACTGTTAATTAAATAATGCTACCAGTAGTTACAAAAAAGCATCAATCAAAAATATTCGACGGTCATCTGGATAATTTGTTAATAGCCGAAAAAACTAAAAGAGGGGTTTTCAGTCAGTGCCATTTGGAGTTCAACAAAGGCGCAATACTTCTTTATTTTCTCTTCATAAACAAGGGTTAAGATAAAGAAAATAAATAGATTATCAAACTTAATAAACAGGAGCTTTGGAATGGAATGAGCAAAGAGGGTCAACAAGTGGTCATTCATTTAAGACTTTTGCTTGGTTCCCTTGACAAGTAAAACAATCACCATAGCATCACATCTTGCGCACAATGGAAGTTGCATTTCGTGACTTGAAAAATAAATAGAACTGCAAACATTGAAAAGTTGCCAGAATTTCAATGATCAACAAATGACCGTATAGATACTGTTGAAAACAACAAATTTCAAAGTAAGTCTACAAAATGAGTAAATTTATAATCCATGTGTAACCAATTGCAAGTGGCAATTTAATTTGATAACTTCCATGTCATTTCACATGGGAGCAGCGACGTGGTCACTGAGGATGGGGTATGGGCTCCTTTGGTATACCTTCGGATAACAATGAAATAATGATTCCAAAAAGAATCTTGAAAAACATTTACCCATGATTAAATTCTTTAAAAGCTAAATTTGCTGTTTCATTTTGGTAAATTTTCGGTAAAAATGTTGAAAAAGAGAAAGCACATCATAGTAAATGCATCCATAAATAAGGGTTTTTGGATTTCTGTCCTACTATGTTTCCAAGCACCATAAAATTCATTTCGTAAAAAGCTAATGTAAAGAATCACAGCAATAAAAATTGCACTGTTATCTATTGTAGATACATTTAAAATTTGCTGGTATTGCTGCAAAAATACCTTGAGATCAATAGATTCTTTAAGACTAAAGTCCTTTGGTGCAACGCCAGGAAGGTAGAAAGAATTAATAATTTCAACTCTGCACACCAAAATAATTGAAGCCACCAAGCAATAAGAAAATAATCCTTCCTGAAAAAAATTAAATAATTGAGAAATAAAGAAAATCATAAACTATTTATATGTTGAGAATTTAAAAATATTCAAGACTCTTAGCGCCAAATGAAGACAAAAGACTTTCATATAAAAGATTATCATATTAAAGATTATCATAATAAAGACTATTTTAAATATTAACATAAATATTGATATGAATATGATTATAAATATTATAAATTACTAGCGATGTTATCAATGCTAATTTATCACAATTACTATCGACGTTACAACCAGTATCAAAAATGTAGCATCCTGAACTGCAAAAAACCTACTACCTAAAATGTTTAAAAGTTTGAGATATAAACAGTCAAAATGATATATAATAACCTAGCAAAAGACACTCAACTGGACAAGGCAAGCAGTTAAAATGTCGTAGATAGCAATTTTAATTTGCCTGACAAGCATATAAACTACAATTACTTCTGGTTTCATTTTTTAAACGTGGCCAAGTCATCCTTTAGCTCTTCTTTCCCAATAACTACGTTAGGCCACGTTTTTACACAATATTGCATTTGAGAAAACAGAAAAGGTATAAAAGAATTGCAGCTTCAAAGAAATAATAAGTATACATTGTTTTTTAATTCACTTCAAGAAACTCCAGTAAGTTTGTATTTTTTACGTTACTATTCGTTCACCATGCAATTTTTGTTCAAATTTCCCGAAGAATAGGAACAAGAAATATTTAATAGAGTTATCTGAAGTCAAATAATTTACGATTTTGTAAAAGAAAAAAATCACGAAAGTCGAGAGATTCCCAAACTAGTTTTTCGTGTGACTTCTTGTGAGCATAGCCTTTCAGTGCATTTCTAACTGTTGGTGCAGCAGAGAACCGAATAGAACCAAGGCTATTCATTTGGCTATTTGAAATAAAGACTATACAAAATGCAGGATTTGGTTGTAACATCGCATTATCTAAATGATGTTGGATATATAGTCGATGTAGGGTTTATAGTGTATAGTTTATAGTAATTTTATCGTACATAGTCTTTATAGTGTTTATATGTACTGGTTAACATTTGGAGAGGAATCTCAATATTCTTTTCTCATGCATGGAATTCGTAATAGCAGGTTGAATATGAGCAGTGGACAACTGCGAAATATATTACTTTAACTGAACTCTACCAATGTATAGTATAACTTCCTAACGCGATTAAAGTGATTCGAAGAGTTTTAAACCGTATAGATATAAAAATAATTGTGCGAACCTTGACTATGTTTCCACCTAAATTATGGTTTACCAACATGCTTTTCTAAGAATTAACAATGGCGATACCACACAATCAAAAATGAAACTATGTAACAGAGGAATTTATCTAATGAGTACACAAAGAGCCTACGACAAAGGAAATTCTAAAAGGCCAAAATATTGTGACAGTCAATTTTACCTCATTTGTTATGGTTAAAAATAAGACCTCGTCATCAAAATAAGAAAGATTAGGAATGAAACAAGGGTAGATTTTTCCATGTGGTCACATCACTAATAAGTACTGCAAAATGGGAATTATGTGATGAGGCTATCTTTTCCACACGCATGTCACTTTCTGATGCATTGCTGTGTTGCACAACGCTGTCGGTAAAACCAGGAACTGATTTTAAATTTTGTTAAATTTTGAAACCGTAAGTCCCCGAATTAGCCTCCCTCGAATTAGCCCCCGCCCAGAAAAGACAAATCATAATTAGCCCCCCTGGCTAATCTGGGGATTTGTAGTAATTAAAATTTTAGTAAACAAAACTTACAATTACTAGAATTTAAAATCATTTCCTGGTTTCCATGTGGTGTTGGGTCGTTGTTCAAGGGCAATACGAGATAGCACAATGGTGAGATACAGTGATGACAACAATAACTTCTATTGTCGTCTAGAATATAAACAAAACAACAGCCTTCAATCTCTTTTATTTGAGATCTAATCAGACAATTTAAAACAGGTAGTTTATCAGCTCATTGTTTGATAAAGAAAAGTAAAATAAAATAAATTGAAAAAATTTATTTCTGGTTTGTGGGCAGGACATGTCATAATTCAGTTCCGACAGCGACAAAAAAACGATTGGCAAGCCAAGCTCAAAAACCGAGAATATTCGGAAATGAGGAAATCCTCTATATACCAGCTAGTCAAACAAGTTGTGAGCAGCCATTTTGAAATCTGTAGGCGCCACTTGTTTTTCAAAAAGAGCTCCAAATGTTTTTCAAAAAAGGCGCGAAATTTCATCCCGTCTCGGGAGCGTTTCTCATGTAAACGCGATGTAAAACAACATCCCGGCTAGGCGAGATATCTCGGCTAGGCGAGATATCTCGGCAAAGCAGGATCATGTAAACAGGCCCTATGAATGTAAAATCTGTTCTTTCAAATTGCATCGTCGTGTTTAAAACCGCAATCTCTTGCTTACAAAATTCTCCCCTGGTCATAAAGCTATGATTTTGATTGTTCAAGAGAAATAACATAAACAATTAAAAAAATGTGTTGTTCTAATTTTTATGATGTTTTCACATATAAAATCATGAAACTGAATCAAACCTTCGAATTCTCTTTCAAAGTCGCTATACTGCCTCCTTTGGGTTTGAGCTGGTCCAAGTGATTCGCCATATTCTTCATACTGTCTTCGCTTTGATGGTTCACTCAAAACTGAGTATGCCGTTCCAATTCCTATCGATTAAAAAGAAATGTGGAAATAACTAAAATTGCTAACTAAAAAATTTCCTAGAATTGCTACCAATTTGATCCCTTATGTGCAAAAAAAATCCACCTTACGTGAAAATCACAACGTATGATTGAAAATGTACATTGCTGTTGTTTGGTAGCAACAAACAGTCGTTTTTGCGTGTTTTAGGCATGCTTAATGCATACATTCAGGTACATTTCATTCATACATTTCATACATATATATTTATTTCTGGTAAGAATAAAACTGTGAAAAGATAACAAGGTAGAGGCAGATGCAAAAAACAAAGCAAGGTAGAGGCGGAAGCAAAATACAAAGTTTCAAGATTATTTCAAATTATTAAGCATACTGAAGCCTTTCAAGCTTTTGTTATCATCAGAGTGTGACTAAGAATACTAAGAAGACAAATAACAGATGGGGAAAAACATGCACACATACTTTTAAAAGCTTCTGTTGCACCAGGGGCTTTGTTTTTGTCGGGATGAAACTGCAAAGCCAATTTTCGGTAATTTTTTTTCAGCTCTGCTTCTTCAGCCTCATGTGATACGTTCAATGTTTCATAAAAATCTTTACTTTTCACTATTCTGCAAAGAAACAAATATGAAAAATACAGATATATTCAAAACATTCAGTAAATTTTATCACCATGGTCCTTAATAGTTCAGTATTTAATTAAGAATTCCACAACAGTATTTAATTTAATTTAATTATAAAAACGATAAATCTCGTTGCCTTAGGGCTCATTTTGAAAGAGATAAAAAGAAGCAATCCTTTGGGAACTAAAATGTATAAGAAACAAACAATGAACCTTGTTGCCTAATGAATGATTTATTGTAAAAGTTTTGAAACAGAGCACTGTGATTTCTAAAGTGTAAAGAAAGTATAAGATAAATTTTATTGGCTAAAGATTGATTTTAAAAAAGATAGAAAATAAGCAGTCCATTGTGAAGGAGTGTGAAAGGAAAAATCAATAAACCTTGTCGCCTTAACAATGATGGTGAAAAAAATAAAATAGAAAGCAGTCCTTTTGGCAGTAAAATGTAAAAGAAAAAACATTTAAATCGTACATGGCACTTGTGTCAAGTTGAATCTAATCTAATTAAATCTAACATGAGTGAAGTGCAACTCTGGGTCGGATTATGTGTTAGATTTAATTCAAAAACAAGGACAATATACATGAGTATTTAAAAACATTCTAACATAAAAAAATTGAATCCAGTGGTAAAAAAATTTGCTGCATGTCAAAAGTGTATATCATTTGACTCCTTGAAATAAGAACTTGCTATAATGGTGCAGACCAAGGACCATATCAGGCTGATGAAAAATTTAAATGATTTTATGGTTACGATCTTGGTTATTTTTACTATGTTTTCATAATTGAAAATCATCATTCATTATGTTTTACAATTTTTTAAGCTTAAAAATTGTTTCCCCGAAATTCTGGAGTTCCAGGGAGGTTCCAGTTCCAAGTTATTTAGCCTGATCCATCATAAAAAAAACTCAAGCCCATGTTGTTGCAGAAAGTTACCAAGTATCATTTTTCATCAAAACTGATAATGCTATAAAAATTTGGAAAATCTATACAAACATAAAAAAATGAATTGCATTCATATTTTTGTAAGCATACAGCACCTATTTACAGCTTCAACTTGTTCCTTTGTATAATCATCTTCAGGTTCTGGTCTGTCTTCAGATTTTGTTCGTTTTCTGGAATGTTTTGCATTATCATCAACACCAGCTGCAGATGCCCCATTCTTCTCAAGTGCCTCAAGTAAACCTGCAAAATCAAGACTCTAAGACCCAGTCTACTCTATAGACACCATATAATGAAAACGCAGCATAAAATCATGTTGAATAAGGAATATTTTTATGCTGTTTTACACATGAACAGTCTTTTGGACAGTTCTGCTGGATTGAAAACACATATTCTACTATGCTTGTAAACAGGGGTAACATCTAAGCCAGGTCACACTGGGTAGACCAAACAAAGTTCAGGTGCAAATTCTGCTGGCTATTTTCGGCTGTAAAAACAATGCAGAAAAATACCCAAAAGATAAAGTTGGATTGAAAAATTTCACTAAACCGAACCCTCAATAATTACAAGGCTGAATAAAAAAAACTAAAAAATGTTTCTTCAGATCTGGACCATCCATCCCATGAATTACATGCTACTGCTTGGAGACAATCAAACCAATGAGAAGTGTCAACATGCAATGAAACCTTTTAGCCTTTGTTCTAAATTAGCATACTTTTACATTTCACATTTATCTGATCAACTTCCTGCAGTAGTATTGAACTCAGGGAATGAACTTTCCATCAACATATTTTGAAAGCTGAAGAAATACATCATTTTCATTATATTGGTTTATATTTTTTATTATATTACATTATATTTTTTGGGCATTTATCTGGACATTATAATTTAATACGACTTCAGTAACACATTAAAATGTAAGGCTTATAAAGCAAAACAACTCAAAACAACTCTTCCAGCATACAACAAGCTGCACATGATGCTAGAACTTCAATGTTATGGAAACTACTACAAATATTACTTGACCCAATTGATCAAACCTATATCATAGTTCCAATAAAAAAAACAAAACTTTTCATTCCCAAACAGTCTTAGAGGGTAGAAAATATTTGGTTTTGACAAATCTCAGATATGCATAGAGGCTTATAAAAGTAATCAACAATTTTAACACTGTGGTAAATTTCTTAAAGGCCTTTTACATGGAAACCTACATAGAATTCACTCTGGCACAAACTTGTGCAGTGCTCATGTTTACATATAAGAACTGCACAAGAATTTCATGTCTTCAACAATTGGAGCAGACATCTTTAATTCATTGCAAGAAAAGAGGGAATAAATGGGATTGTGTTTCAATCCATTTCAGCCAACACGACTTGCATTACACGAAGAAAAAATTTCTTCTTTTTTTCATTCCATTGCTATTTCACTGCACTGGCTGACATCTGGCTAAATATAAGTTTTGGATTGAAAGCTAATTTGAACCTTAACAATAAATAATTCCACAGATAATAGATTGATTCTAACATGACATAAAAATCAGTTGTCTTTACAACTAGTGTTGAATCTCTAGGGAAGTTTTTGTTTTGAAATGAAAAGTGAATATCATGATTTGAAAATATTGCAACAAACCAAAAAGCATGTTTTATTTCACAATAAATTTAAAAGATTTCTCTGGATTTTGTCAGATGATAATTTATTCAAAAAAAATTTATGATAACATTAAAGTAAATGAACAGATATAAATGTGGCGAAACACCAGGGGGCTTGGCAATCTAAATATAGATACAGCTATTCCTCCAATCATTTCGGAGGAGCGCAAAGTTCATGTGATCACTTTCAAGGGAGAAGTCAAATTGTGCTGCTCGACTCTGTCAACAAATATGGCAAACAACAATAGTGATTACATGGAATTGATTGTTTGATATTGTGCTTGTGTGCACTGTAGGTGGACTATGCATTATTTGTAATTGTGTATGAAATAGTGATCAAATGGACTTGATTGTTTGAAATTGGGCTTGTGTGTACTGTAGTTGGACTATGCATTATTTGTTATTGTGTATGAAGAACTAAGGATTCTTTCTCATTGTTTTCTTCATTGCTGTTTTTTCCAAATCAATGGTTGCCAAATCATTGATTGAAAGAACTTCAATTATTCTTTGTGCCATGATAAATGAAAATTGCCTTTGGAGAAGGAAGGAGAGGATGGGCCTTGCCTACATATGAAGTGACATGTGATCACTTTGTCTGAGCTCTATCTGTGCATGCTTGAATAAGTTGAGTTGCCATCTATTTTTAGAGGCTGTGCCTATGTATCCATTCATTTACTTTAAAGTACAATGCCTCATAGGAATTTCGAAATAGTAATGAGCACAGAATTTACTCACTCCACTTACCTTTTGTTGTTTTGTCTAATCATTTTGTTATAATGCCATTATATGAGCATTAGAATTGTGAAGCAAAGTAAACCTTCTCTTACTAATTTATTCATTGTTTTTCTTTTGAAAAGTCATTGATTTTCTGTTCAATATTTTTGAGTGAGGGTCAAGTGAAATTTGACAGGGAAGTAAATGACTCCCCGATCAACACACAAATTTTAAGTTACATAACAATAGACAATAAATACAGACAATAGACAATGTGACACAACCCATTTCTATCCAAATGCAAAGATATGCATAGTTATTTTTAGTAAAATTGAAATAATTTTATTATGAAAAAGGAAAGACATTGTTCGTTTTGTTGGTGTTCTCAGAATTCTTTCAGCAAACCGAATAATTGAGCAAAGAACACCTTTATTATGAAAAAGCAAGAACATTGCTTGTCTCTTGTCTTCTTCGTAGTTATTTAGTTAAAAGGTGCAAAACAACAGTTTGAGTTCAAATCTCCAATGATTTAATCATCCCAAGCTGAAATAAATTTTCCTAATGAAAAAGCAAAGACATTGTCCTTTGTTGTCCTCTTTGGAATTTTTTATGTGCAACCAAATGCCTGAGTAGAAATACCTAATGATTTAATCTTCACATGCTGAAACAGTTTTTACAATTAAAAAGTAGAGTCGTAATTTGTTTTGTTGGCCTTATCAATGAAAAGGTGCAAACCAAACCTTTGAATAGAAATCCCCGGTGAACTAATCATCACAAGTTGAAATAATTTTGATTGAAAAAGAAGCAGTAATTGTTTGTTTCATTTTTCCTTTGGAGTTTTTTTTAGTTACGAGGTGCAAATCGATTGCCTGAGTAAAAATGATTTTTAGTATTTTGCAGTGTATGATCAAGTTTATTCCATAATTGAGCAGCTTTGTTTAGCAGCGTTTTATCACCCCAACGTTTGTTTGCCTTTAACATCATGTAATGTTTTCGTTGTCTGGTGTCATAATTATGTTTATGTTCATCTGTTTTAAAATACGTTTTGAAGAACTTAGGAAAGTTCTCTTTTTGCCGATGCATATTATGCATTATTTTTATGATTTCTAAATTTTGTCGATCTTTCATTTTTAAAATATTTGATTCTTTATTCAAATAATTTATAAAAATATCTTGTCTTTAAATAAAAGTATTTTATGGAACCCCTGCATTCATATTGCAACAATTAAATTTTCTCCATTTACATAAGTGTACTGACGACGTTTTTCGCGATAACGTTTAAACCAATCATTGATTTTTCCTCTAAAACCATAATGGTGCAGCTTATAAAGTAGGTTTGAATGGTCGGTCGTTTAAAACGCTTTTGAAAGATCAAGGAAAACGCCTATACATGTGTTGCCATTGTCAAAGTTATGGTAAATTGGTTCTAAGAGTTCCAAATGCGTGAATAGTGGAGTGACCTTCTCGAAAGCCAAATTGTAAATTGTATAAATGTTTGTATATTGTAATGAATATCCTTTTGCCGCACGTGACCTTCTCGAAAGCCAAATTGTAAATTGTATAAATGTTTGTATATTGTAATGACAATCCTTTTGCCGCACGTTTTTTTAGAAATATTTCGAAGCAAGAAAGCATTGAAATATCTCACTATTTTCCTGGATTTTCTCTATCGCCATTTTTATAGCTGGGAATGACCTTGTCAATGGTTTTGATAGATATGAACAGTTCCAAAAGGTGCAAATCTATGGTCTTGCTCAGAGGGCCTGTTTACATGTGGGAGATTTCTCGGTTCCTGGCAAGCTGAGATAGATCGGCAGCCTATATAAGTATTATATTCATCTCGTGTTTATATGAGAGTTCATCCCACCCCGTTTTTGCCTCATGTTTTTACCTCATCTTTGATTTCCCATGTAAACAGAAACAGCCGAGGTATCTCACCCAGCCGGGATGAAATTGACAGCACTGCGCATGCGGAAAATTCAAAGCAAAGAAACTCACAACACAAGCCAGCGCCAAAAGTCATCCCATCCAAGGCTGTGTATTTCATGTAAACTCCACTCTCCTCCGCAGAGGCTAACTTATTTTCGTTTCGTAGTAAGCCTCTGCGGAGGAGAGTGTAAACATGCATTCAGATTAACATGTCCAAAATCATATCGAAAGTATTCACCGTAATTGCAATAATTTTTTTCTTGCAGGGGCATGTTCTTACCTGATCCCAAAGATGGCAGCCTTTATGGGTTCGTTGGTGGAAATATAAAGGAAAGTTTGCGAGTAAGTAATCGAAGTTTCTCTGAATGTTCAGTTGCGTTTTCGTAAATACAGTAAAACATCAATAACTATGGAACATTTAGGAGAACAGAGGTCTCTTTGACAATCTGGCTCTTGAAATGAAATTCCTATGTATTTTCGATAAGCGTTTTGAATTTGCGAGAGCTGTATGTTCTAACTTCAAACCAGATACATTATTTATAGAATTAATTGACGTCTAGAGAATGAACTATGTTAAAAAGGAAGGTGTGTCATATCAGGACGACGTTCCATTCAAGGAGACGCTCCTCTTGTTATACCTTTTTATAATTTTAATGGAGCTAGTTGCTGTATTCCTGAAAATCTTATCTAAAACATCATATTTTGTTGTTTTGCTTTACCATCGGCTTTAAGAAACGCGAGTCATGCTGGTTCTACAGCAGTTTTTTCTTATTCGTCACAGTACCATCCAAAAATAATTTTCACAACAATTTGCAATACGAAGCGTGCAATAAATTTTATTTCAGAAACCTAAAACTGTCAAGCTCCCTCTCAAACAATGTCGAGAGGTGTGAATGTTATTCAATTTGGTTAGGAGAAAACAATGAACCCAACCATTCAAGAATTTGAACGCTACGTTCTATCGCATAGCTTTGTTTTCATTGTTTTCTTTGTTGGCACTTTGTTGGCCTAAAAAAGGAAGAATAACACCTTCATAAGAACATAGTCAGTCTGTTTTTTAAGAAAATGTATTCTTGTTTGTGGGGTTTTACTTTACCAGTAGTTCTAGTATATTTTAAATTTGCTCTAATGTTGCAGAAACTACCATTCACAATACCAGAGCTCGTCAAAGCTTCTCCTTGTCGAAGTACGGATGGCACATTATATGTTGGTAAGCAGAAGTTGCATTTATGTATTACAGTCGAACGTTTCTGCCTTGAACTCACTTAACTTGAGCTTCCTGCTCACCCAGTACACTCTAACTGCTTTTTATATTTCTTGAAAGCTTTCAGTGTTGATTTAGCTTTGGTTATCTCGCAGACTCACCATCTCGGACAAATTTTTCATTCCCCTTTAGAGTTCAAGATGGCGAATTTCAACTGAATTTTCTAATAATAGTGAAATTGACACACTAGTTTCAAAGCGATTATCCCTCGAGAAGAAAACAAAACTCTCTCAACTGGAAAATGAAAACAAACAATGTTGCGGAGGAGATGTTTACGTTTTCTAGTTGAGAGATTTTCGCTTTGTTCTCAAGAGATAATCGCTTTGAAACCAGCGTGTCAATTTCACTATTGTTACAAAATTCTTTTGTATCTGCAAACTGCGAGGATGTTCCGTTAGTTTGTACTTTGTTAGTTTATCATGTATAAATTGCTAAGACAAAGGCATTTAATTTTTTTTTTGTTGTGTAAAATTTAAGTTGCCCCCTTGGTAATTTTTTTTATAAGAAACTGGATTACAAGAAACCCAGTACTCGCCTCTTCAAAAAAGTATGAAACTTGAGTACTGGAAGAATATTTGCAAAGAAACTTGTTTATTTTCCATTTCCATCGACCCAAAAACTTACTTATTTTCTTGGCTGTCTTAGGGCTTAAATTGTATTTGTATTATTTGTGGCATATCTTGCCTGTCAACACATCATATAAAAATGCTTCAGCAACTAAATTCTGCTTAAAACTGATGTTAAATTATCGTAAATGTAAGATTCCTCTCAGAGAAAATAGTGCCCAGAAACTTTCAGAACTGGACCAAGTTCTTAGTTTCTTATAAAAAAATACATGTATCTTGGAAAATTGGGTCAAAAGATTTGTTATTGTTTGTAATTTTGAAGGTCGAAAACAAGATGTCTGGTTTGCCATCGATCCTGGAACAGGAGAAAAAAGGCGCAAATTAACAATGGATGGAATTGGTAACATGTGTCCACCGATGGGGTATTCAACTGCACCGATGTACATTGGACGCACAGGTAAGATATGCAATGAATTGATAAGAGCCATTAAGTTATAGGCGTTTTTTTCGTCAAGATCCTTTTTGTTTTTTTTTCGCGAAGAATTTTACCGAATAATAGGAAAAGAAGGCTTTTTGTTTACTGAAAATTGTATTTTTTATTGAAAATGCCATTTAGGACAAAATAAAATACTACAAAATGAAGACGTAACAGGGAACAAATATGCTAGCACAGGCACCAGAAAGATGCTTTTTATACTTCAAGCATTGCAACATAACATTGTTTGTGTGTGCCTTTTAACTCAAAATAAACAAAACTAAAAAGCTCAGGTGTCTTTGTTTATTTTGTTATGTGCAAGACTTGAATCTGTTGTTTTAAAAATTCGCGTTTGTTATGCTGTTTACATTTCTCTTGCAGAATATACCGTCATAATGTTTGATGGAGTAACCGGAGAAAAACGATGGAATGTCACTTTTTATGATTACGCGTCACAACCAGCGAAAGAAAACGAATACGGTATTTGCAAACTTTATTACGGGGTGTCCACTTTGAAGTCAGGATGTCATCAAAGCAATGAAGTCAGACTGCTTTTAAGGGGAATGTCTTTTGTTGGCACTTGCAATAGACAATTCCACAAAAGATGGCGGCATGAAATTATTCCCATGGTTCATTGCGTTCGATTTGCGAATCATTAGCAGTTCTATAGGCATTTGATCATAGAACGCAATGAATAATGGGAATAATTTCCTGCCGCCATCTTTTGCGGAAGTGTCTATTAGGAGGTTTAATAAGCTCCTTCTGTAACTCCCAAGTGCGGAAGCTCTCAAAAGCAGAATGACGTTCTGATTTTAATGGCTTCCTGATTTTATTGTGATGTGGGCTTCCTGTTATTTCGCTTTTGAGGATTAAATTTTGAAGAATTAATTATTTTATTTATAGACAAGATTTATCGCGCAGAACATGTTTGATTTTTGAAGTAAGAATGATAGAATACCGTAATAATTCGATTACACCCTTTCTCAAATAACCCCCCCTCTCTTGAAGGTGATTTTTTTAAAAGTAATTTTAAGATAAAAAGATAAAAAGGCTCTGGATTTTTAGAGGTATCTCTTTTATTCTAAACTGAAGTCAGCAACTGTGAAAATCAATGTCCTATTCATTGATTTTCCCATTTCAATTTAAAAACCCGTTTGCATAACCCACATTCTCTGTTGAAGAATTAATTATTTATATTATATTGTTTTTGCATTTTGACCGAATTCATGATTTTTTAATTTCAGACCTGCTACATTTTGCTTCTTGTTCAGACGGGCAAATCGTCACAATGGACCGCCTTACAGGTATTCTATTGTTATTTTATTTCCTGTTGTGATTTTGAATGTTGATTGCTTGTCGCCGTGTGCACTGGTATTTGAATGCTCGTTTTATTATGATTGATAACGGTTGTGTTTTGATTTCAAACGAGCGCACAATCAGTCTGTCAGAAACTGTATATTTTGCACATGGCTGCTCAGGCCCCAGGGGAGGAGAGCAGTGCCATCTAACTCCGGTAGGAGGGGGGGAAGGGGTCGTGTCTGGTGAAATCTTGGGCTGACCCAAAAACATGATGAAAAAAAGAACATGCATACCCAAAAATATAACAATATGCCGCTTATATGATGCAATTTTGCTGCCCATTACATCTTTTTATTAACATTTCTATGCTATTTCCTAATATTTTATCCAAAAATATAAGATTTCGAAATTTGTAGAACCAAAATTATATTTTTTGATGAAAAACTTTTGAGACCCAATAATGTATTATCGAATCGGAAATCACAGACCCAAAAATATAGGACACGCCCCTACCCAAGTCAAGTGGTACTCCCCCCCCCTAGGGCTTAGGCGTAGATATCTGACACCAATGCTCAGTCGTAAAAATCTTTAAAAATCTTGTATTCCATCGTCTTCCATATTTATTTTAATATCCTTTGAACAAGAACGAGAACTAATTTCAACCTATTAATAAGCGAACTAAGTTCCCAATTGCATTCCAACTCCATTTACTCATGTTGCCGTTTCTGTTATTGTCAGTATTTTTCTTTAATTTTTAGTCAAGGGCTCAAATAAGATATTTTAAAATGGCTTTTAAAATTAATCTTAATTTCAAATATTCTTCTGGTTGCTCCGATACCGATTTGGGAGTTTGATGAGCGAATCTTTTCAAATTTTAAACAAAACAGGTTATTTTAAAGACTGGAAATGAATGATATTTCTTATGATATTTTTATGAAAGCTAGCTCACGGATCATGGTAATTTTAGTTTTGACTATTGGAAAGGTAACCGTTATCGCAGATGCCTGGGTTATATCCCAAATTCTAAGTTTGCTCTTCGGGCGTATTTCAAGCTACAACCCTGCAAACAGAGATTTTTTTTAATCACCTGATATGATATATGTAATACTTTTCTAGTCTTGAGGTAATAAAGTTGTGAACATTAAAATAAATTGTTTGTTTTTTAAATGACAGGCCAAATTGCTTGGGAAACAACCTTTGAGTCTCCTGTTGCCAGTGTGTATGAATGGATACCAGAGGGTCTTCAAAAGGTTCCTGTCAGTTATGTTGCCAAAGAAACAATGCAACTCATAATACAAGCAAGCTCGTCTGGAGTAAATGGCAGCAATCAGTATCTTGGCCTGTCTGGCGAACTTGTTCTCAAGTGAGTTATTATTTGTTATTTCTTATATTTTTTGTTTTCATTTCTTTTTCTTCACTGTTGTATATTTTGTTTTTTTTTGTTTGTTTGTTTGTTTTATCCAACCACTTTTACTCGGTATTCCTGTCGAAGATGTTATTTTACTTTTGGTTACTTTAGCTGCTCGTTGTGAGCTCTGGGTGAGGGGGGGGGGGACTTTGTGACGTTCTGGACTTCCCGGGCACCAATGAGAACGCAGTATTTCATCTTGTTGCTATGAATTAAAGAAATGTCCAATCACGAAGCATAACAAGGCACACAGAGAATCGAATTCGAAATTTCAAATATCAAATTCGAGGTTTCAAAAATTAGCTCCAAGATTTGACTAGTAATGTCATCAGTCCCCAGCGGAGCGAAATGCTAGTAGATATAAGTATGACAAGAAAACGGATGGAAACATAGGGATTTTTGTAGTAAGTCTAGGAGTATACTGCGCTACTTTTCGTGGAAGGCAGCACACTTCAATTTTGCCGATTTACTGAAAAAAGAAATCAAAGCTTTAAGGGTTTTTCTAAACCCGTTGTTATTTTGTTTCGTTTCTCGTTTTAGGCCTACATTGTTTATCGGTAAACACAAAGGTGGATTGTACGCTGTGCCTTCAATGGTCGACGAAAAGTCAGTTGTAATAGATGTGAGTATATAAAACCTTTTTTTTTGCCCACTTTCATGTACGGTGGGACTGTCTTCATTAGCGTGATATTCATTGGGCCTCATTGATGTAGATGAAATATCGTCATATAGATGTAGATGAAAAGTAAATATAACTTTCGTTTTATTCTCAATATAAGCAAGTTAGATGTCAACAAAGGATGTATGCATTATTTTGTGCCTCCCATAGCGGCAAAGACTCGAGGCAATTGCGTACCCGCTATGTGAGACACTTACACAAAACAAGCCATTACAGTGCATATAGCAAACAAAACACAAAGAGTTGATGTAGGGAGCTGCTTACTTAGTATATTAACGGACCATGAAGCCAGGAGACATGGGGAGGGGGCAATGACCCCCACACCCCTATACTATAAGTATTTTGTAAATACTGGGTGTCCTAAAACCATAATTCTTGAAATGTTATACAGATACGGGGTGTCCCAAAGAAAGTTGAGGTGTTTGTCAATTTATTAGGCCAAGGAAAACTAAGTGAACTGGCGTAAATAGGAGAGCATAATGTTGAAAAAGGATTAAATTAGCCAAGACATTTTATTTTGGAAAAATTGAGCAACTCGTTTCGAAGTTATAAGCGATTTTGTTAAAAATATAGTTTGAACCAAATCTAGAAATCAAGAAGAAATTTTGACCGTGTCTGGTCAGCATCTTAGCTTCGCAGCAATCATAAAGCTCGTGTTATTAAAAAAAACTAATTGATTTTCAAAAGCTAATTTTGCATGTTTCTCAAGAACGGATTGTGCATATTTTTAACTAACCAATTGTGCAAACATTTTGAAACGACTTGTCCCTTGAAGATACCAAACCAATTCCTTTGGAATTAAATTTAGCTAAAATGCTGACCATAATTTTGAGAATTATTTTGTCACAACATTTTGAATAAAATCTTTAATTACTTCGCGATAAATCAACCAACTTTGTCTAAATAAATGTTCTGAGCTAATTTAATCCGTTCTTTAGCATGATGCTAGACTTTTTAGCAGTAGACCTTATTACTTTTTAAGGCAAGGAAAGATCTCAAAAAATATTATATTTATAGTCTGAAAATCGTCACTTAGACTCGCTCTCTCCCTGGTATATGCTTTGTAACGTTTGTCTGTTCTCTAAGTTTTAAGATATTTTCATAAAATGACATTTGAAAACGTTTGAAAGTTGCTGATTTGCAGATGTCGATCTGAAGAGTTAATACGTGATAATGACCAGAACAAAGCTATAAAGCGCAAACGTGGTGTTTGAGTAAACGTTACATGAATACATGTCTATTTTTATTTTGCAGCCAAAGATTCTATTGATAGCTGGCCCGAAAGGTATCATAGGCCAAGAGGCCCATGACACCCAGCAATCCAACAACAAGCAAACCAATACAATACCCGTCTTGATTGGTCATCATACTGTTCCGCCATCTTCGAAAACACAGTTGTCATCAGGGTTTTTCATCACACATTTGAAGCAGGCTGATTTCTCACACACCAAATCAAACGAAGATGGCAAACCATCTAAACACACCCCTGAAAGGAAAAAGAGCATTGTTAGTGAAAGACATTTGGCAAAGTTGTTTGAAGCTGTACGGAATAATCAAAGCCTGTTTTACACGATTATTGCATCCGTTGGAATACCTGTGGCGCTTTTGCTCATGTTTTACTTCGAGGTATGCTATGTGAAATTTTTTACCCCCTGAGTTATCTTAAATTGACATGTAAATCTTGTGTAAGCTTTTATTTTGCAGGGGTAGCGAAGGCAAACAAATTGAACTAAATTCGCATTTACATTTTTTAATTTTATTTAAAATATGCATTTAACTTATAAAATGTGACTACACAATGTTTGTCAATGGATCACGCGGTTTTTCCACATTCTAAATTTATGGCTGTTCCTGTTTTAGGCCAGATGAAAAGTTTTTAGACAAAAGGTCCTGAGTTTTATGTTATAGATTGAAATATTGTTATCCCAGTATGTGTGGCTTTGGCCTGCCCGTTAATATGATAGTTTAGCACAACAATACACGAGAGTTCCTGGCAGGAAATTTTTACGATTTGCAATCATCTCCACGAAATTTTCTCAGATTTTCCAGATAATGTGCAACAATGAGCCCACGCTCCTTCCCAGCGTCTTATTGCTTACACCCTCACCGAGGACGGGAGAAGGCTACATGCTCACGATTAGATTCACAAAAGGAAAATTTGGTTCATTCATAAAAATACGGTAGATTGAATTCAAAGGTTTACAAACTTTCCAAATCTTCCTGGGGATGTAAGCAATTTATTTGATTATGAATTCTCATAAAATAAACTGTGAAGACGCTGCGAAGGAGCGGGACCATGAGCCTACAGTTCCATCACAGGCATGATAGCCAGTATAGCCTAGATGTTGAATATAAACCCAAACTTTCCATCAGTGTTTTCTTGTTGTTTATGCCTTTTGAGACAACTTTAGGCCTATATGATGCTCCACACGCACACTGTCGAATGTCTTATCTATTAGCGACCATACACTCAACCCAAACATATTCGTTAATGGAGAACAGAGGCTCTACGATGTGGAGCAGCATATAGACCTGGAGTTGTTTGCAAAAGGCGTAAACAATGAGAAAGCATTTAAGGTAATTTTATGTTTATATTCAACTGCAAAACATCAACAGTCATTGTGTCAACTTTTATTTGATTTCATTTCAGCGAAAGTTGCCTGGAATATCTTCACAATTGTCCGTACATTCGAACAAAAGTTACAATAGCTCCAGAGAAGCGAGTCAACAGTCCGTTGGGACATCGGAATATTCGCTGGGCGATCATCTTGGTGAGATTTTATTTACAGTTACACCCTACTTTCTTGAATTCTCAAGGGGAATGACAATTTGTTTGAGATGACGAGTTAATTGAAGCTAAATCAACACTAGAACCTCTCAGGGAATGTACAAATCATAAACATATTTTGGTGACGCGTGGTATTATATTGTAATTGAGATAAATAATGAATAAAAACAAATTGAACACCATTGCATAATTTCTTGTAATACGACGTATGATTTAACTTGAAAAAGGGCATAAACCCGAAACGTCGTGTTACAAGAAATCATTCAATGGTATTCAATTTGTTTTTATTCATTATTTATCTCTGATATACAAATTAATTTGAGTTAACATTTACAGTTGAATCCTGCTATCTTGAACTCTCGCGGGGAATGAAAATTCGTTGAGATAGCCAGTTTTCACTGAAAACTCTGAAAACTCTCAAGAGACATGCAAATCAGTTTGAGTTAACATTTACAGTTGAATCCTGCTATCTTGAACTCTCGTGGGGAATGAAAATTCATTCATTCAGTTAAGTGAGTTCGAGTTAGAGAGGAGTTTTTTTGTTTGCTCCTCTTATTTGCTCCTTATAGGGTGTTTTTCATCCATCCAGCGTGCCTTGCAAAGTTCTAATTTTGTGCCGGTCATTTCCGAAGTCCATTTAACCACATACTTTAAGAAATTAAAATCAGCTTAAAGCGTTGCAATCGTTCTAAAGAAAGCTCACAAGCAACTGCCGGTATAGTTGTAAAACTCTTTCCAATATACCATGGTTTATTTTGCAAAATTTTGAATCATTCTAAAAATTTCTTGAAATTTCCTAAAATTTCAATTCTTTCATGCAACATGTAAACAACGAAGCTAAGAAAGAATCATAGATAGAAGTAAAACCTTTTTGCAATTTAATTTAAAGGTATGAAATTGAAATGATAGTTAAGTATTAAATTGAAACTTTGTGAAATTTCCTTGTTGTGTGCTGATTCCGTGTGCTTTCAGAATTGTTTTCAGAAACTTTATGAAATGAGCTTTTGTCAAACGTTTCTAAAATGTTGTTTTAAGGTTATATAAATTAACATTTTGACTTTTATCATCGATTTTATTGTGGGGTGTTAAAGCTCTTCCAAAATTTCTATCGAAATTCTGAATCAATGTTTGTGATGGGAAAACGATGAAGATTTATTTAGCCAGCTAAACTAAAATCAAGCAAATTTTTTAGAAATTTTGGATGGAGTGAGATTTTGGATTTCATCAAACATTAGAAAACAACATTTGTTTTTGGTCGTGATCACTTTCGAAATTTTTTTTGAAGCCATTTTATGAAGAATTTGTGATGAGACAGAGGACGAATATTTGTTTAGAACAATTTAAAAGCGAACAAGCGCGTCGAGCATTTGATGAAACGTCAGGAAACAAGGTTTATTTTTATCCTTTGTTTTTAAATGTTCGGTGAAATGTTGGATGCGTTTCACTATGCCTATAAAATACACTGCATCAGAGTTCTAACCTTGACTGAAATTCTTTTATAGTCGAGGGAGAGGATGGGATGGTTCAGATTGGCAAGATTGTGTTTGATCCCAAATGCATTCTTGGCCGTGGCTGTGAAGGAACGGTCGTTTACAAGTATGTTGCTTAAAGTGTTTTACTTGATGTTTGTTTGAAAAATCTTGCCGTTTTGTCGATTATTCGAGATTATACTGATAGTGAACTCATCAGCAGGGATAACAAAGCGATCTCCACATGCCTCGAAAGGATTCAACATTTGTTTCTGTGTTTTATATTATGGTTCATTTTGATGGCTGAAGAAGGTCAATAGTGTGTGTGCTATTTTGAAAATCGTGATCCTTTTTACCACATTACACGATTATGAACGGAAATGGGCACGTTTATTTGTTGTTGACGAATTCTGTTCTTACTTGCACAGAGTATCAAAGTGGTAAATACATCTGTAAATGTGTATCTTTTTCTGAATACAGCAACAAGGGCAGATTTCGTAACCATTGTTAAAATTGACACGTTAATTTCAAAGCGATTAGCCATCGAGGACAAAGCCAATTCTCTCAAGCAGAGAATCACAACAAGTAAAACCATGTTTTGATTTTCCGCTTGAGAGAATTAGCGATTGTATTGGATGGCTAATCGCTTTGAAATTGACGTGTCGATTTCACTATTGTTACAAAATCTTTCCTTGTTGAATACAACCTAAAACAATGTATCTGTTTTTGTCTTGTTTATTCTTGGATTGTTGGAGTTTTTCAAAAACAAATTTACAGAATATGGTGAAACAGAGATTTCCGATAACTTCTTGGAAACTAAATAATTTATTGGAAATTTCAGTGAAATTAGTTGCTCCCTTACTTCCGGGGCTACATTCCTATTACATTATATTTAGCAACAGCATTGAGCTTATCATTTTAATGTTTATTTTTTATTCTAGGGGTAGGTTTGACTTCAGAGACGTTGCAGTGAAAAGAATCCTGCCAGAGTGTGTTAGCTTTGCTGATCGTGAAGTTAGTATAGGATTTCTAATTAATTAAATTGAATTTGTCCATACTCAACAAATCATTTCCAGTATATGTTTGAGTTTGTGAGACGCTTTGGGCAAAGGTTAGCAGTAAAATCGTAGATTGCTTAAGAAAAGTTAAACAAAATTATTAAAGTTATTGTATATATGAAGGTAATGCAATAAAGACAAACCGCAATATATATATATATATAAGGTTTAATACTTAGCATTTAGTCTTGTTAAAATTTATTTCTAAACACTTTGAAGCACCTTTTACTTTTAATCGAAGGCAAGAATCTATTTCAGGGCTGTGATTTTATTTTACACCTTGTATATATGTTTTATTATATGGATAGCTTTATAATCGATGACATTTAAGGAATTTATTAATTTCATCTTTATTTCTTTGATTTTTAGGTTGCTTTATTGCGGGAATCAGACGAGCATCCAAATGTCATTAGGTATTTTTGCATGGTAAGCAAGCGACCACTTTTTAAATTTCATTCATTTACACAAGGAACTGCAGTGCAGTTTTATGGGAAAAGAACAATTTTCATGGTGCCAATATTTAGCTTCAAAATCATTCTTTCTTCCTCGAACAAAAGGAGCCAGGCCGTTATTAAGTCATGGATTTCATGGCAATCAGAATAACTAAAGCGTATCTAATTTATATTCTTTTTTATTGTTTATTTACTCAATCAGCTCCGCGACAGTGTGATTTTAAGTCAGTCAGTTAGATGTATACTGACTTTCTCAAAATCAATGCATATACTTAGAAGAGCACACTTCATCTTAGCTTTCAAAATCAGCTGTTAACTCTCTACTCTAGTCAAGGCGGATTGCTATTTGTAGGGCAGTAGAAAAGCATGTAAAACGCGTTTATCAGTTTGAGGCGTTTACCTATAAAAAAGCGACATCGTGTTTACAAATGTTCCACCTCGGGAAGGGCCATATGGCCCATTGCTAAACAATGCAAAACGCCCCTTTTCCAGGAGGAAAATTTTGACGAAACATCATATAAATTTAAGATATTTCAACGTAAGTTATTTTTTGAATCAAGTTGATTCGTTTGTGCTACCCCCTGAAAAACGAAACTAAGAATGGATTTTCCCATTTAGTAGAAATAAATCCGGACGTAGAAGGGTTAACCCAGTGAAGAAGATATGTTATCAGTTTAAAAAACATGCTATTTCATTTGGAATGATCACGCTTTTAAGATGCTATATTTTATTATTTCTTTCTCTCTTATTTAATCTAACAGGAAGAGGACAGGCAATTTAGATACATTGCTTTGGAACTGTGCGATGCTACTTTGCAAGAGGTGAATAATTATTGTGACTGATTTGTTTTCGGTTTTTCTGTTTTATTTACCTTTAACCCTGTTAAATGCCATATGGCTCATTGATAAATTTTTAGGAGTAAATTTCGGGTAAATTTAGCTGGACTTACTGGTTTATGTTTTTCCTGGGTCGTATAGGAAATGTTGATATATTTTAACGTACGTATATGTACTATGAATAAATTGAGAAATTTTCATTTTTCAGTCAGTGCTAATTTTTTTAACCGAAAACTTGTGCATAAGTTTTTCCTATCCCGAGTGTATCCCGAGGCATATTCCCCGAGGCATATCCCCGAGTGTCGCCTTCTAACTGCTAATAACCTGCTGAATTCTTTCCCCAGACTGAAAACACAACATGCACCAAAAGTGAAATATCTTCAATGTTTTCTAGCATGTCACTTTCTCAATGTCAGTTCCATGTCATTTCCAGTCTCGACTATGTTCAATTATAAAATGCTTTATATCGAGCTAAATGCAGTGTTGTTTTATCGTTATGGGTGTCCCAAAAAACCTTACTTGTGTTTTGCAACTTTATTGCGAAATTGGGAGTATAAAGCCCCATGTGATTCCTTCCGATAACGCGATAACTAACGAACAATTTCAGACCTCATTTAGGGGAAAGCAAGTATATAAATGGAGATATTGTCGACAGTCAACAGTTTGAAAAAACAAAAAAAACACAGCAGTTCGTTATTGAAGAGTTCTTAAGCCTTGTATCCTTTCTTGTGTAATCTTGTGTAATTCTTGTGTAATTCTTGTGTAATTCTTGTGTAATTCTTGTGTAATTCTTGTGTAATCTTGGGTAATCTTGTGTAATGTGTAATTTTTGTGTAATCTTGTGTAATTCTTGTGTAATTCTTGTGTAATCTTGTGTAATTCTTGTGTAATCTTGTGTAATCTTGTGTAATTCTTGTGTAATTCTTGTGTAATTCTTGCGTAATTCTTGTGTAATCTTGTGTAATTCTTGTGTAATCTTGTGTAATTCTTGGGTAATCTTGTGTAATTCTTGTGTAATCTTGTGTAGTTCTTGTGTAATCCTGTGTAATCCTGTGTATTCCTGTGTATTCTTGTGTAATCTTGTGTAATTCTTGTGTAATCTTGTGTAATTCTTGTGTAATCTTGTGTAGTCTTGTGTAATTCTTGTGTAATCTTGTGTAATTCTTGTGTAATTCTTGTGTAATCTTGTGTAATTCTTGTGTAATCTTGTGTAATTCTTGTGTAATCTTGTGTAATTCTTGTGTAATCGGGCAACTGACATAATCTGTCTTGTCGCTGCCTCCTCGAAAATCATTATAATTGTCATTGACTGTGAGTTGTTCCTATAAAATATTTGCAAAGTAAAGAAGTTCTTTCAAATTTGAACTCTGTAAAATTCAAAGAATTCTTCAATTCTTGAATTTCAAACCAACGGAACGATTCCAATATTTCCGCTGCTATTTTTGCGTTTACGATCAATGAGGTCTGAAATTTTTCGTTACTTAACAAGCTATTTATTGCTAGTAATCATTAAACGACTTTTGAAATATCAATATCAATGCAATAAGATTGCAAAACCAATGTAAGATTTTTTTGGGATACTCGGTATCTGAGGAATAATTTTCCAGTTCAATTGCTCATGAGGCATTTCTACAATGATTAAATAAAATGTGATTTCATTTTTCAGTATGTCACTGATGCTGAATTCAACCGACATGGCCTTCAACCAGTTGAGCTTCTCTATCAAGCTTTGTCCGGACTTGATCATTTACATTCATTGAACATTGGTAAGTGATAGCTATTTGATTTTGAACGTTGCAATACATATAAAACTACAGATATATTTTCGAATTTTTATGAAGTTTGCTTTTCACGTTATAGGATACGGAAGATATTTTTTGAATCTTTCATATATATATATTCCATATTTCAATATGGATTTTCAATGTAACCGGAAAGAGTTATTGAACAGGGTTAGAAACTCTGTTTCGTTCATTTGTTTCGCTAATTTTATTCATTTTTGTATGGTTGCCCCCAGGTGAACACACACGTGAAATTTGATAATAAAAAAATTTGGCAAAATTTACAATTATATTTGTTAAAAGAGTTGATTTAATTGATGAAAAATTTATATAACTCTTTCTTAATACTGTAACTGGCTTTATCCCTCGCCCCGAACTCTACAGGATTTGCCAAAGTATTAAGAAACCCAACAGGATGATTTTGAAAAACCTGTTTCTCGGTGGTGGTCTCTTTACTGTTTTAAATATATAAATATACATGTTTGTAGTATCATGTAGTCTTTTGTAAATTTTAAGTATTTTGCCTATAGTTACACGTAATTTCGGTGTTTATTTTTACTGTTATTACTGTGGAACGAGGTTTTTTAGGGGTGGGGTGGATTGAGTTAACATTAAATTACAAGTTACTGAAACAGATTTTGTAACAATAGTGAAATTTACACACTGGTTTCAAAGCGATTATCCCTCGAGAACAAATCAAAACTCTCTCAACTGGAAAATGAAAACATCTCCTCCGCAACATTGTTTGTTTTCCTTTTCCAGTGGAGAGAGTTTTGTTTTTTTTCACGAGCGATATTCGCTTTGAAACTAGCGTGTTAATTTCACTATTGTTACAAAATTCGCCTCTGCTGTTGAGAGAGTTTCGCTTTGTTCTCGAGAAGGATAATCGCTTTGAAACTATTGTGTTGATTTCATTATTGTTCTGAATCTTTTGCTATTTGTTTTTGCAGTTCACAGAGATATCAAACCTCACAATGTTTTGATTTCCAAACCAAATTCTCATGGCATCATAAAAGCAATGATATCTGATTTTGGTTTGTGTAAAAAGCTGGCATTTGGAAGACATTCGTTTTCGTCACGTTCTGGCATCGGCACGGAAGGATGGATTGCACCAGAAATGTTTCAAAGCGATTTTAACATTGTATGTTCAGTATTTATATTTATTGTAGATATGTTTACATAGTTTATATGTTTATCATAGGTTGTCGCACCAATCGGAGATCAGTATTTCAAGATTGGCTTTTTGTTATTGCTTTAAATTAAACTTACCATCATAACAGAACTGTAGTTGTCAGGTTGGGAATCCTTGAATATATTTATTGCAGCTTCTTCATTTCCACTAAAACTAAATGTTAGGTTAGAAAAAAATTAATTACTGACAGATTGTAAATGTCATTTTCGCTACAAACGGTTTGTACTTTTTTCATGACAACCTACTCTGAAAATACATTTTAAAGCCTTCTGTTTTGAGAAAATTTAACCCGAAGTTATGCCATCTTGCATCTGAACGAGAATAGGCCTGGTTTTAAGATAGTAATATTACAAGTTGTAGCACCAGGTGTGCCAAAAAAATCTCTTTAACGAGCTACCAAAAAATTACGCGTAAAAACTGAATACGCATGAAAACTGAAAGATTCTTTGATCCGTGGACATGGTTGCGGAAATTTCTAATTGTCCATTTGCTTTCAAGCTTTGGATATTTGATCAACGTTTTTCAGGGTTTTCGAGATTCTGTGAGATTGAAACTTTTTCGAAAATCGTTCATTACGTAAGAACGAGCTTCGAAAAAAATCTAGTTTGGTCCTTTTAACATGAACAGCAACTTTAATCATTTTAATCAGGGCAGTATACGAATTTTGGAAGTT